>SDVV010003200.1:0-21700 GCA_016164225.1 Gammarus roeselii | reverse complement strand
TATATATCTATATATATATATTTATATTACTTCATGTATAATTCCTTGTACTGTTACACTACTTGTGGTCATGTATTGTTAATTGTATGTCATTTGTAGGACCAATATCAAGAAATATTACTATTCAGTCATGTTAAAAAAATTGTGAATGAATGCTCAGTATGGCTTCCATTTTAGATAGCATTATGCTATGTTGTACCAATTGTAGATAGGCATTAGCATATTGGGACTTGATTTGTAAGACTATCCTCTTCAGTATTTCTGCACACAGTTGCAGCAATTTATTTCTCATACCTTAATATATATGGAAATGTTTCACAATTTTTCTAAAACTGATTCACAGTCAATTGAATTGTCCTATTCATATTGTCAACCTCATGATTTGTTTCTTGACCCTGTTGTTGCAGATGAAAGAAAGCTCATTTTATTTGTTTGTCTTTTTGCTAGGCAAGACCATTTTTCCACATTTTCATTGTTCTTGTACAGTGGTTTGGTCTTTTCCTGATTACTGAACTTTGTGGTTGGAGCTAGCAATTTACTGCTCCATAAAAATGTTTGTTTTAGCTATGCTCTATTGCCCATACTATGAACTAGTTACTCATGAATAGTTGTCTAATTGATTTTTCATTCCATTACAAACATCATCCATCTTTGATTTTGATGCGTTGCATTCAACTGATGATTTCATTATCTCTGTACAGATTGAACCTGTCAAGCAGCTGGAGCTTACTGGTATTCTTCAGTCTCATCTGAGCATTGCTCCTCTTCCAGTGATCATGGGAGCTGTTAATGATCCCAGCTTCCCATCATTGCAAGTGGGTCCTATTTAGTTGTACCTTTAATTTACTGATTCAAATTCCATTGGAACAGTAGTTTGTAGCTAATAGATTTCAAGGAGAAAGGACATACTCTTTTACAAAGTTTATTGTGGAGTATTTTTAAATATCTGATATTCTGCCCTATTTTTCACACTGGGTAGTGAAATATTATGCAAAATCTTTTTGGTTTAACAATGTTTAATAGCTGACAAGGAGACTGAAAGAATGTTAGTGTAAAAATTATGTATGGTGCTGAGGAGTGATAGTGGTAGGATTGTATCTTTTTTTTTTTTTAGGGTTTTATTTCTTGGTTGTCTTATAACAAACATTAGTATTTGTATTCTATGATTATTGGAGAACTTATTTCAATCAGTTACATGAAATTTTTGTGGTGTAAAATTGCAATGGTTATGGCAAGGTATAGCGAACAAATTATCTCATCACAGCCTTGTGCCTTTGTATGCATTTTCACACATATGATCATGTCATGATTGATTTGAGTTAGTGCAGCAAATTAGTCTCTTTCCCTCCAACAGAAGTTGATCTTGATTTAGCTTATCCTTTACTGTTGGAGTTGAGTTGGCCTATACATTATTGGTTGGAAAAGAATCAAATTGTTGGGTAATGATAGTTCAATCATTTTTTTTAAGAACGAATGTTATGAAGCACCATTGGTCATTGAAAATACAGATAAGAATGAATACAGTTCACTTCATAAATATAAATTTTAACAAGCTTTTTATAAAGGCTATCTTCTCAAATAATAATTTCTGATCTGAAGAATCTTGCTCAAATAGTTGATGTTAAACAAGATCTACTTGTGTTGATGTAAGTTGGGGATATTCTGTGGTATCAACTCTGTTGTGGAAGGCAACTATTTTGAACTTTTTGGTTGTAGATAAATAACATGAAGTTTTTTATTTTGCTAGTAGAATCTACTTGGAAGAAAAGGGAAAACCAGCATAGAAGATCTTAAGGTATATTTCTAGTAGTATCTACTTGGATAGAGAGTTGAGCCAAACATGCCTTGCTTCCCATGGTGCTATCTGAAACATGACTTCAGATACATTTAAGTCACTCATCACAAGTTGCACAATTGAAACATTGTCCTAATCAATTGATCATGCAGGTACATTGCTATCTAATGATTACTCAGTGCAAACCATTGTTTTGCCTAGTATATCAGCACCATAATAGCAGCAAAAAATGGAGATAGAAGGAAAAAGCAAACATTTCTGCAACCCAGAATTTAAATATTTTTAGTGTGTGCAAAGCTTGCTTTGCAGGTATCTCACCTTTGCAGCCACCCACAGCCCTGACAGCCCTGACAGCCCTGACAGCCCTGCCAAGAGGGCATGCAGACATGGAAGGCAGTATTCTCCAGTGCGCCAGCAATAAAAAGAACAATAAAATCCAAAAAATAGCAGGACACTGGTTGGAATGTGCTTGATAGGTCAACAAAAAACACTGAAGACGGTAATCAAATGCTCATGACAGGAAAAGAGGCAAAACATCAAAATCATTGGGGCTAATGAAACTCATATAACAATTCCCCCCCCCCCCCCTCTTCCTTAGTTCCTCAGTCATGGCCCTCTTGAAGTTTCAAAGGGAATCACATTGCCACCCATCAGATGAGTGTGTTCCGAACCTGCACACAGCGAGAACTAAAGAATCTGCAATTACAGTCTGTCTGACATCCAGGAACCACCAGCTTTAATAATGCTCATGAGATCCATTATCCAAAGCTCTCAACCTCAAACAGCAGACAACCCTGAATCTACAGAACAATTAAAAATCTTCCAACAATTCACCAGATCCAAATGTAACAACCTCCCTTCGACAAAACAACTCTCTATAGTCTACTTCACCGAGCCCATCAATCCATCTTGTCCACCGCCTGTGCACAGATTCCAAGAATCTCAGATCCCCAAATATCCCTCATTCCACACACATGTGCAGTAGTCCAAGATGAGTCTTACATGAGCAATAAACAAAGACACCGGTAAAACAGAACTACTATTGACAGTAGAGCAAAGCAGACTGGCTGTGAAAGTGGAAGCCATTCTTACAACACACCACGTGCAGATAAAACCACAGCCTTGAGTCAACAAGCACTCCCAAGCCCCTGCAGGGATCAAGTTGCTCAAGTACCACACCATTCAAATTATAAACAATTCCATCATCGAGCTGCTCCATTTCAAGACAACCCCTATAGAAACGCATTGACACACTTATCAATGTTCAATAAAAGATTCCATAACAAGGACACAGACCACCAAATTCAGATCTCTCTGCAAAGAAGACACAACCCAGGCAAACTGCTGGTACATTGTGTGGGAAACAAATAAAATTTGAAGTTGTTAGCAAAAGTATTCCACTTACAAACTACACCTGCTGCAACATGATAGACATATAGCAGAAACAAGAATGGACCCAGCACAGATCCCTTGGTACTCCACTCATTACCTCCTGGAAGTCACTGACAACTCCCCCTACAGAGACACATGTCCCTCCCAATCAAAAAACTACAGATCCAATCCACCAGGAATACCCACACATCTCAGTTTGGTCAACAAAACCGAGTGATTGATAACACCTTTGCAAAAATCCAGGAAGACAACATTAACCACCATTCCATTATCTATCCTCCAGATCAGCAACTTCACCGTAAGTAAGCTAAAGTTGCTTCTCCTTGCTCTTACCCACCCTGAACCCAATTTGGTCATGAGACAAAATGGCAGAATCTTCCAGGAAAGACACCACTTATGACAACGTAACCTACTCCAGCACCTTACAACATTATAAAATGTATGTATGTATGTATAGACATACAGCCGTTTCCCCCTAGTTAGGGGGGTGACTAAGCTAGGCAGACACAGAGGGGGGAGGCGCCAAATCTCCCCGCCACAAGACCGCCGTGTCCCTGCCGAGGCTCGAACTCGCGACATGCAGCACCAGAGGCTGACACTGCAGTCGGATACGCTAACCACTCGGCCACGGCGGCCTCAAAATAGTTATAAGTGTTTATAAGTGTTTATAAAAAAATACAACGTTGTGTAAATACATTCTAATCAACATAAGAATTGTAATGAAACAAGAACTGTATTTTTCTGCTGTTGGTTTGCAAATGAAAATGTTTTATCTAATAGAATATAGCAGAGATGGAAAGGGAACAAATGAGTGGGAGGAGGAAAAGAAGTTGTGGAGGTGAATATACTGAACAGAGAAAGCAGAGCTGTGGAGTTCTAGGAATATGACTGTTTGAAAGGACTGCACCTGAGAAAAGTTGAACAATAATGGGAAACATTCATTTTTGAGGTACTTAGTTGAGATGCTTGGAAAATGTGGGTAGTGTGCGCCATGAACGCAGGTGCAGAAGGAAGGGCTGCAAGTGGTGGAATGAAGTGGTCAAACTGGCATGGTGGGGCAGAAAAAAAGAGCCTTTGAGGAGTGATGGCCTATGGCAATATGGCAATTATAGAGTGAAAAAAAAACAGGTGAAGCAGATGGTGAGAAGAGGTAAGGGATGCTGATACCAGGTGGGGCAGACAGTTGTGCCAGAATTTTGAGAAGAAGCAACATTTTTTTCTTTGTTGAGGTGAAGAGAGTGAGGGAACTGGGAGACCAGAAAGAGGAGGTGGTGATGAAGAAAAATAGCCAGTTGTTGAAAAATGGTGATGAACAGAAAAAGTGGGCCAAGTTTTTTGATGAGTTGATGAGTTGTTGAACGCTGAGGATGTCCGAGTGGCTGGCAATGTTGCTGTGGGTGGTGGTGCACGGATGATGGTTTTGGGAGAGAGACTTGCGATGGACATAACCAAGGAAGAGGTGCAGGAGGCGGTGGAAGTGATGAATGCAGGGAAGCCCTTGATTTGGATGGCATTGCAACTGAGTGCCCAAAAAAGGGTGGAATAACAATTGTCGATTGGTTGATGAGGCTACTGAACATTTGTTTTGTGGCAGGCGTGGTACCAATTGAGTGGTGCAGTGCCTGCATTGTTCTGCTGTCAAAGGGTAAAGGAGATAAAAATGAATGCTGCAACTTGAGAGGTATCAGTCTGTTGAGTGTGGCTGGTAAGTTGTACGGGAGCGAGCTGATCAAAAAGATTAGAATGGTAGAGATTAAAAGGATTAGAGTGGAAGAGGGTGCGCCAATCAGATTTTTGCAGTGAGACAGGTCTGCGAGAAGTACCTTGCAAAGGGAAGTGAAAGTGGGACTGAGACAAGGCTGCGTGATATCTCCCTGGCTGTTCAATATCTATATGGATGGAGTGGTCAGGGAGATGAACGCAAGTGTGCTGGGTCGTGGCTTGGAGCTGTTGGAAGCAAATGGGCGGAGCTGGCAGCTGAGCCAGTTGCTATTTGGGGATTTAGAGGAAAAGCTACGTAGGCAGTGTATGAGTTTGGTAGAGTGTGTGAGAGGAGGAAGTATGGAGTGAACGTAGGTAAAAGTAAAGTAATGAGATGCTCGAGGACTGTTGATGCAAGCAGAATTAGTGTCCTCCTGAATCGGAAGTTGTTAAAAGAAGTTCATTGTTTCAAGTGTTTGGGCTCCCATGTGGAGAAAACTGAATTAGTGAAAACTGAGGTGAAGTCTTGAGTGGAGGAGGGGTGTAAAGTGTTGGGTGCACTGAAGAGTGTAATGAGCTGCATGACGTTGGGGATAGAAGTAAAGAGAATGCTGTATGAGGGTGTTGTTGTGCCAACTGTGCTGTACGGAGCTGACACTTGGGTGAGAGCTGAAGAGAGAAAAAGGTTGAATGTTTTCAAGATGAAATGTTTGAGGAGCATGGCTGGAGTGTCCGTGAGAAACAGGTTCACTAACAACGTGGTTTGCATCAGAATGGGCATGGTGAAGAAGTTAGAGGACAGAGTTGATTCGCCTGTTCTGAGAAGGTTTGGGCACATGGTGAGGATGGATGAATGGAGATAGGTGAAAAAGTGTTGAAGTCATGCGAGTGGAAGTAGGGCTAGAAGGAGACCAAAGTTTGGGTGGAGGGATGGATGGTGTGAAGCAGGCGTTAGGAAGGAGAGACGTGAATGTGGTGGAGTGAGAGAGCGATCACGGGACAGGCGTGAGTGGAGAATGATAGTGAACAGATGAGTTTTGACGCTGCCCTGATGTGCTTTCCCGCCCTATGTATATCGTTGAGACGGGATGGTCGTGGGCGGGGGGGGGCCTGGTTATCATGACGCAGCAGGGGTACACCAGTCACGCTGTCGGGCCCTGCTGCCAACAATGACCTTGTATTGCACTCATGACTCAGAGGGTGTGTTGTGGGGTCCCCGGCCAGACCCTATAGTGCAAAAGAGCAAAGGTGTGAGGTTTGCCTTGCCGTCGGCCACCATCCTTGCTGGAGGATTTTGGCCTAGTGTCTGTATCTGTACATCCACCACCACGTCGAGTTTTATTAGGAACCAAATACATTGCTCGATACAATTGTAGCTCAAATTCAATGTATATTTTAATATTAAGAATTACTTGTATTCCTACCAGGATACCACAAGGCATCTTGTGAATGAATGTTTCTTCTTTTCTGACTGGTACTGCTAGCCTTGTAAATATATTTTTTTAACAGTTTCTCCTTGTAAGAGATTATAAGGTCATGTTTTTCTAACCATGACTTTGCCTTAGTACATAATTTTGCTGAAGTCCATCCCTGTTGCTACTTTCTAACCTTAATTGGCTATAATTGCAACCCATTCTCCTCTTGGTTGATGGACACTAGTCTGCTGACTTTTCTACCTGCATATTCCCTGTGTGATCTTCACTTGCCTTTGTCTGTAAAATCTGAAGTAGCTGGTTGCAGTGCTGAGTTATCTTTGTCTGTGGCCATTGCATTTTTTATCTGGTTGCCATCTTCTTGGGACAGCTGATCTGCACTCTGAAACAGTTTTGACAGTGGCAGTGTTAGCCCGGTCCTTGGCTGTGACCCCTGATATGGATGAACACATAGGTTTAATAGTATGCATGCTCGTATCCCTGCCTGATATACATGGCAATGTCCTTCTTGTTCAGCATTGCTAAAACATGCTTAGACTTGAGAACCTCTCATTAGTTGACTAATCCATTTTTTTAATTTATGGGAGTTCTTTCTTGTATCTTGTTCTGTGGCTCACTGAGGCTCCATTACAATACCCAGGTCAAACTTGCATAGCAACACCATTCCTTTTTTGTAAGTCTGGCTTGGCATAACCATGCAATTGTTGTTTTGTCAACGCTACCCACCCTGGTTAGGCATAACCATGCACTTGTTATTTTGCACATGCCACCCGCCCTACCAGCCCTGTCTCTGCTTGTTGATCAGCAACTTAGTTTTTTTGTACAGTTCTGCCTGCCTCCCGACTCAATCCTACATTTCCCTCTGATACTTGTGAGGCCTGTTGGGGCTTTTTAAGCTATGGTTGATCAAATCTTAGTAGGTGGCTGTCCCAGCATTCCATCCACAATTTAGTGTCTCTTTTTATTTCCCAATTGACAGATATCACTGACTTGCTATAAACAGGCTCTTGCTGATCTGCTGTAAGATGATTTTGTAGATTTTGACCAGCCCGATGAGGCCTATTTTATGTGTGTACATGTATTTTTAATGCATATATATATATATATATGTGTGTGTGTGTGTGCATGTGTATGTACATATGTATGTTTATTTTTGGTATGTTGTGACTAACAAGATAGCTGGCATTTGTGCCTCCTGTCTTGCTCTGCACTCTGGCAGTGATGGCTTGTTGAGCAGTCTTGAGGCCACCAAGGTGAGATATATAGCATTTGATGTGCACTGGTGTGCACGAGCTGTGATGCTACAATCTACTAAGAGGAGCAGGAAGCTTTTTATGTTTTTTGACGGTGTATCTTTCATCCAACCAAACCTGGCATCAATGCTTTTGATCTCTGTCTGATTTCCTACCAGTTGGTCGAAATATTGTGTTCTTCAAGCTCGCCTGAAGAGGACACCCAATAGTGTCCCTTCCCCTTGCATCCCCATGTTCAGAATATGGTCACCTCTTTGCACTTTGAAATATAACACTCCAGGCTATAACCTTATCCATTGTGGATCAAATTTGCCAAAATTGGCTTATTTTCGGCAGTTCGTACAAACTTGCCTTGACTTCCTACTTATTACTGAAGACTTTTGTCTGCAATCCCTGCTCCAGATGGTTCAGCAACTTTTCCAAGAAAATTTTGGTGTTGACTTTGTTGTTACTTATTTCGGATCATTCTTACCTGCTTCGCATGCAACATAACACACTCTTCTTTCATACACCCCCATAGCTCTGGCGCACACAAGCAGCTTGTGTGACAAGGAGTGATCACACACAGCAAGCCCTCCAATGTGGAATCCAGAGGTTAACTTTAGGAACAATTTTGAAGACAGTGTAGAATTGCCTCTGAAATTTTTAGTTGTTGTACATCCTTGTAAATAGTTACTTTTGTTTTAACTCAACTGCAGTGAGGCACATCTATCATAGTTCTTGAAGTGAAGAACAGGGCATTAAGAACTGCAATGTTAGATATCCTTTTCAACAAACTGAACTGTATGGGTATGCAATATGGGCAAATTAAGTCTGCTATGGCTCTACATGGAGGTAGTGTGGGGTGCCCCTATTGGTTGGCCATCTTCTTTTTGCATGGATTCGGCCTTGTATATTGTAGGTACTCATCTTCAAAATCTGCCTCTGCTGCTGCTGTGCAAACTCGCATTTTTGGCAGGGTCCAGCTATGCCCCTAAACCATCTGACTATTATTACCCTATTGTTATGCGCACATCCTCATGGGATTTGTTGTATTCAGCTACTACTTTATATGTGCACGTTGGCTTCTATGGCTGCTCAATTGTTTGCACCTTTAGCTATAGTGTAGAAGTGTGGACCAACCCTGGATGAACTGGCCACGGTAAAATAAAAAGGTTTGTCCCGTCAACGGCTCCTGATTTAATTTGACCTCATTTGATGGTGAATCCAGAAAATGAAAGACTTGCATAAACAATTTATTGAAAAAATAAAACAGGGAATAGAGTTCCATGATTGCATCTAGGAAGAGGGTTAGAGAGGTTCTTGAACAGTTAAAGGTTGTTACTGCTGAAATTTCGAAGCTAGAAAGCCAATTGAATGGATAACAGTTTCGATTCACAGTGTAATGGGAAAATAAACCAGGTTCAAGTAATTATCATCATTCAAAATTCCCATCAATTCCTTGAAGTCTTTTTTTTCTTCTGAATTTGCTGATAAGTTTGTTAGTGTGTGTGCGCTAGCAAATACACCAATCAGGAAAGAAGCTCATGGTGTACTGTGCTTATGTTATGAATTTTTTATCTCCAAAAGCCAGGTCAACTTATTGCACACATGAATACAATTTGATCTCTCACTTATAATAGATTATATATTTTTTCCATGTTTTTGTCCAACTCAACTAAGGTACTGTATTGGAAAAGGGCAAAATTTTGTTAGACTACATATTATAGCAATATGCCTGTATGTGGTGAGCGATTATTACAGTATCAATTGTAAACACTATGTGTAAAAGAACGGGTTTAGTAATCAATTAAGGAGCTAGTTATGGGGGGGATTTACTTCCAGCCCTTGCAGGATGTTGTCTAGATTTACAGTTATTTCATTTGAAAGTCATCTGAACCATGTTACCAAAGGACTGTGCCAATGTAAGTTAGGATTTCAACAAAGTTTTGTCTCCTGAATGGTATACATTTTTTGCCTCTGATGTTTTTTGTAAAAATAGTTTTTTTCTACCTGAAAGTGATGGTTACTATTTTTTTTTCATTGAACTTTGACAAAACAAGTCAGACCCCATCCAGACAAAGATTAGGAAATTCTACTGTCAATAGCACATGCTTATAAAAAAAATCTATAAAAAACATGAAAAAATCAAAATCCTAAAATTGCACTTGGCAATACCTTTGTTGAGGATTATTATTGACGAGTATTTACTTTTAAACAAGCATATGTTGACGTGTTGGATCTCTTTAATCTCTGATCAACTGCCTGGTGGGGCCCAAAAAGAAAAAAACATTTTGTTTGATAATTTACCCTCTTATGCATCCAATATCAGATGAGCATTCATAAGAAATGTATGATAATATACCAACAATGAAGTCATGGAATTTTCCAATTTGTGTTTATGGAAAGTCATGGAATTCAGTTTTCAAAATTTTGTATGAACCCTGCCATAGCTATATTTACATCAATTTATATTACACCGTTTGTAGATGTGTTGAGCGGAAAAGAAGAAAGGCTATCACACAACATAGCAGCAACCCTCATGCACTCTGAGTTACTGGTGTAAAGGTGTGAACAATTGAGCTACCATAAGAAGCGGAAATGGTCATGCTGAGTAATAGCTGGTTGCAGTGTTTGTTACACTCAGATAATGAACCCAAGCCTCCTCCATGTAGGATCACTACGTACACCTGGAGCAGAGGTCCTATCTCTGCAGCCTTGTAGAAGAGTAATTGATTAAATCTTTCTGCAGTGAAAAATCATCTATCCTCAAACCAAGGGGTGATGGAGATGAGGCCTTGAGCCTTCTACCTCATTTTTGAATCTTTTTTTTTTTCCAGTCTGTTTCTCCTGCCAGTTACCAAAGCAATGACTAGAATAGCTGCAAGAGTCCCTGATCCTGTTCTGGAAACTATAGTGTTACAGGAAAAATGTTGCTCCAGGAACAATTGTTTGAAGAAAAACTGTTGTTTCTTGCTACAATGTTTCAACTAACAAGTGTTTTTTCCAGGAATAATGTAGAACCAGGAATTATTTAGTTTCTGAGAAGATAGTGTTCTAGGGACAAAATCATTTTAGTAACTAAACTTTATAGGAACAAAAAAATTCAAGAAAACAACATTCTTGATTATCTTACTCTATTCCAATCTATGGAAAAACCTCCTGCACCCATTTCAAGTTTCTTGATCTAAAAGAGATTAGTTTTTCCATAAACTGAAAATTTTAGCCTCTGACTTTGTCATTTGCCATGGACCTATGATTAGAAACCAGCTAAAGCACATGCAGAGCATGTGCTGAGATCTCAAACTTTTTCTCGAACTGTTCTTTACACATGCTGCAATAGGATTGTTCACGATTCTTCTTCAGTAAATCCTCCTCCACTCCTTTCCATGCTTTGTCTCTTATCCCCATTCAAGCCAAGGTACATTAAACATTTTATCTCCACAAATAACTCTACATTTAGACAATCTCAGATTGCCCTTGCATCATCACTCCTCAAACATCTCAAAACCTAAGTGTTACCTCACATTGATACACCTCGGTTTCCTATAACATAACATATTTTATTAGTGAACTAATTTTTAATTGCACAATGCTGTTTCTTTGAGCAAGAACAGAAATTTATAGTGCATTGAAGATTGTTTAATACAAACTTATAATAAACATGTGATCAATAAATAACTTACGGTAATTGTTTCAACCATTCCCAAGCTCTACCAGGAGTAATGGCTCTCGTTCATTCAAAATCTAATCATACCTCATCATTGAAGAGGACTATACTAAGCTTGGAAGCAATTTAACGGCTGAGAAACAGAGTTTGCATACCATCATTTGGGTTCTCATAGAAATGACATTGAACAGCAGATGTTGTTATGCAACTTACCATCTCAGACCTGAATTCTTGCAAAATAATTACCAAGTGTTGACAGTCTACTAGTTTAGGAACTTGAGCTGTCAGAAATGCTACCATTTATTTCGTGATGATTAGTTGACTGTTTTCACTGTGTAAAAGCTTTATTATTATTTGCAGCCACCAGCATGGCAGCCCCAGCAGAAGCAACAACAACCATCAGTTCAGCCTGAACCAGTCGCCAATCTTCCATCTAGCTCTCTTCGAAGTTTCCGCTTGCCTGGCCGAACACCTGAAGAACGCCAGCCACCTGCGTCCAGGTTGGCTGACTTCAGAATTGTTCCTGAACAGCATCTCATTGACACCAGGAACCCAAAACCTATAGTTCCCAGCGACAGTTTGAGCCTCCCCAAGATTAGAGTCATCCCTGAAGAAAAATTATTATCAACCACAAATAAATTGACTAAAATCAGGATTGTGCCTGAGTCAAGACTCTGCTGGCCTTCCCTCAGTAGTATGCGGCCTGAACTGCAGGCTCCCCCCTCCTGGGTGGTCTGCAATGATGAGAAAGGTGAGTCCCAGACACCGTCACATAGTGAAGGAGAGCCTCCCAAATCATGGGAGCTCTCTGCAAGCAGCAGCTCCCAGCATAACCTACCCATAATTACGAGTTGCTACTCTGTACTACCTTCAACCTCTGAGCATTCACTGTCGACTTCTGGATCAACAGATCAGCCTCATCTTCCTCTTCTCTCTCTGAACAATGCAGATCCCCAGTCAGCTTGTTTGGAAACAAGCTCACTATTGGTACAGTCTCCACCTATAGAACAACTGGGAATGAACTCGTCACTTATTGGGCCACCTACTTTTATTCAGCCTCTCTCAGAGGTCACCTCTGTTCGACATAATGCATCTCAAGATCTAACTTCATCACATGAAGTAAAACGTTTGAAAATGGCTTCGGAAGGCAACAGGCTCAACCCTTCATCACCAATCAAACCCTGTTCTGTCAAGTTAACCCGTATATCTCCCAACTTATCTGATTCAGTCAAAGAAGTGGACAGGGGTCAAACACCTAAGATGAACCAAATGTTTGAGTGTTCAAAATGCAGTTTTGTGACTCAGAGTGAAATGAAGTTGTTAAAACACACCAACAGTTCATGTTCTCAAGAGAAACAACCTGCAGACACTGTAAAAGATCAAAACTGTGGTGGCTCATCAAAATCTCATGTATCATCTGGTAATAATTACTCAGGAGTTTCTCTTCAGAATAGTATGGATGACACTTCTGTAACTGGAAGGTATGAGAACCAACATCATCCAGGTAAAGATTATAATTGTAAATTATGTAGTTCTACATTTCAAAAAGTAAATTGTATGCTTGAGCATCAAAAGATTCACAGTGATTCCAAAAGATACTTTAAATGCCCAGATTGCGAATACCTCACAACTTCTTCTTTCCGATTGCGACTTCACTCGCAAAACCGGAAACCTAATGTTCTGAACAGGTGCAAATACTGTAATTATACTGCATGTACTAAAGGGCTAATTAATCATCACCTACTGGGTGACAAAACCAATAAGGAACTTGCTTTGGATGCACCGGTTGCCGATTCAAAGTTCAAGAAAAAGGCTTCTGTTTCTTTCAAGAGGGTAAAGAAGTTTTCTTGTCATACCTGTCAAGGTCTTTTTCCAACACATCGAAAGTTGACAAAGCATGAATTGCAAACAGGACATGGGAGTGATAAACCATTCAGGTGCAACCTGTGCGATTTCAGGTCCGTTTCACAGGGGGCCGTCAAGAACCACATGCGCTGTCACCTCACAAAGGCTACATATATGTGCAAACTTTGCGGCTATTCTTCTGAAGCCAAAAAGTCTCTTGATGAGCATCTTTTAGTTCACCATAAGGCAATTGATCCTGCCAATGTCGATATAAAATCAATTGATTCTCTTTTGATGCCTGCTGTGGAGGAACCTACTTCTGGTATTGATTCTCCTCTGTTGCCTGCTGTAGAGGAGCCTGCTTCTGATTCTCAAATTATGGAATGTATTATTTCTGAGCCACTTAGCAATGAAAGTGAAAATTCAAATGAACTTGGTCTTTCTTTCAATGTGGAGGAATTTCAAAAAGAGTGCTTCAACAAATTACTGGCAGACAAGATAACTCGACATCTTTCTAAAGAAGATGCTGCAGAGACAAAATTGCTGAGCAACACGGAAAAACATTGTGAGAGCAATTCATTGGACAAGCCCTTGACCTTGACAGCAAATTCCATCGAGATTCCTGAAAATTCTCTGTCAAATCTGGAAGAAGCAAGCAGTTCCGATTCTATTGTGTCTCTGTCAGAAAAACAAGTCGAGTATGACAGTCACCAGATCAAAGATGTACAAGTGAATTCTCCAGCAGGCATCTCATACTCCCATCAAAACCAGGAGAACAAAACATTAAATATAACTCTGATTCAGGCTGAACTGAAGGATAAACTATCAATCAAACCTCTGGCTCATTATAAACATGACACTGCCCTACCAGGCAGACTTCTTCTTGTGAATGATCAGGAGAAAGTAGAATCAAACAAGCCTTTGGGTCAACTTGGTTTGAACGATCAGAAAGACTACCCCCCGCCACAGAAGAATCCAACGCTTGGAACTGTAAACAGAGCTCTGGGGCTGCATGTACCTGACGATGAGTTGCATGGCAGTCCCCTTCCTGAGAACAATCAGGTGAGTGAAGCATTAAACATGGTTCAGCATCGGCATAGACAAGATGAGCTGCTTAACAGGCCTCATTCTGAAAAACAACTGGAAAGTGAGACATTAAACGAAATTTTGCCCCAGCATGGACCTGATGAGCAACTATGTAGAGCATCTGATGAACAACTGGAAAGTGAAACATCAAACAATGTTTTGCTGCAGCATAGACATAATGAGCTACTAGACAGGCCTCCCTCTGAAAAACAACTGGAGAGTGAGGCATTAAACAAAATTTTGCACCAGCATGGACCTGATGAGCAACTAGGTAGAGCATCTGATGCACAGCTGGAGAGTGAAACATCAAACAATGTTTTGCTGCAGCCTAGACATAATGAGCTACTAGACAGGCCTCCCTCTGAAAAACAACTGGAGAGTGAGGCATTTAACAAAATTTTGCACCAGCATGGATCTGATGAGCAACTGGGTAGAGCATCTGATGAACAGCTGGAGAGTGAAACATCAAACATTGTTTTGCTGCAGCATAGACATGATGAGCTACTAGACAGGCCTCCCTCTGAAAAACAACTGGAGAGTGAGGCATTAAACAAAATTTCACCCCAGCAATGTTGTGATGACCCTCTAGGCAGTCTTCTACCCGAAAACCAGCTGGAGAATAATGCATTAGACAAAATGTTGCCTCAGCGCAGTCATGATGAGCTATTAGGCAGATCTGTATATGAAATCCAACTGGAGAGTGAAGCATTAAACCAAACTCTGACTGAGCATGGACTAAACAGTGGGTTACAAGAAAGACCTCTGTCTAAGCCAGAGCAGGAGGACAGAACATTTGACAGGCCTTCATCTCAACCTGAAAATAGGGTTGAATAAGTAAATGTGTAGCTGCCTTCTTCTGATGATGGACACGCCTCCTTTATTAACTCCAAAGACTGAACTTCAGTCAAAGGATCGGATGCATTACCAAGTTGTATTCTTGATTGTTGAGCAACCGTCTTATGGAAACTCCTATAGCTATATCAAAACACAAATGCAGCCTCAGAAAGCAAGTGTCACCAAGTGCTTGGACTAACACCCATTGCGGTCTAGAAAGCCTAGTTACATTATTAATGTAAACACAAAAAGCAAATGCAATGATCCAGCGAGAGAGGACCCTTCCTTATCTAAGTGAGGGAATAGTTCAGGTATGTTTCTCTGTAGGATATTGGAATAATACGTATTGTCGGGCGTGGTACCGATTGAGTGGCGCAGTGCCTGCATTGTCCCGCTGTATAAGAGCAAAGGAGATAAAAATGAATGCTGCAACTCTAGAAGTATTAGTTTGTTGTGTGTTGTTGGTAAGCTGTATGACAGAGAGCTGATCAAAAGGATTAGAAAATATACGGATTGCGCAATTGGAGAGGAACAATGTGGCTCCGGGAGTGGTAGAGGGTAGGCCGATCAGATTTTTGCAGCGAGACTAGATTGACAGGGAAGGGCTGTGGAGAGTGTTGCGATTGTGTGGAGTGGGCAGAAAGCAGTGCAGAGTTTCTATCTTGGCAGCCGAGTATGCGTCAGAGTGGGAAGCAAGGTGAGTGATTGGTTCGCAGTGAAAGTGGGTCTGAGACAAGGCTGCGGGATGTCTCCTTGGCTGTTCAATCTCTATGTGGATGGAGTGGTCAGGGAGGTTAACGCGAGAGTGCTGGGTCGTGGCTTGGAGCTGTTGGAAGCGAATGGGCGGAGCTGGCAGTTGAGCCAGTTGCTATTTGCGGATGATACGGCTCTGGTGACGGATTCAGAGGAGAAGCTATGTAGGCTGGTTGAGTTTGGTAGTGTGTGTGAGAGGAGGAAGTTTCGAGTGAACGTGGGTAAAAGTAAAGTAATGAGATGCTCGTGGACTGCTGATGCGAGCAGTATTAGTGTCCTCCTAAATGGAGAGTTGTTGGAAGAAGTTCGGTATTTTAAGTATCTCGGCTCCCGTGTGGAGAAGACTGAACTAGTGGAAACTGAGGTGAAGTCGCGAGTGAAGGAGGGGTGTAAAGTGTTGGGTGCACTGAAGAGCGTAATGAGCTGCAGGACGGTGGGGATGGATGCAAGAGAGAGGGCTGTATGAGCGTGTCGTTGTCCCAACTGTGCTGTACGGAGCTGAGACTTGGGGGGTGAGAGCAGAGGAGAGAAGGAAGTTGAATGTTTTTGAGATGAAATGTTTGAGGAGCAAGGCTGGAGTGTCGCTGAGAGACAGGCTCACCAATGACGTGGTTCGAATCAGAACGGGGATGGTGAAGAAGCTAGAGGACAGAGTTGATTCGTGTGTTCTGAAGTGGTTCGAGCTCATGGTGAGGATGGATGAGTGGAGATGTGGTGTAAAGGGTGTGAAAGGCAGAGGCGAGTGGACGTGGGCCTTGAGGAAGACCGAAGTTTGGGTGGGTGGATGGTGTGAAGCAGGCGTTAGGAAGGAGAGACCTGAGTGTGGAGGTAGCGAGAGTGCGTGCACTGGATAGGCGTGAGTGGAGAAGGATTGTGAACGGATGAGTTTTGACGCTGCCCTGATGTGCGTTCCCGCCATAGGCACATCGTTGAGAGACGGGATGGTCGTGGGCGGGGTCATCACGACGCGGCAGGGGTAAACCAGTCACACTGTCGGGCCCTGCTGCCGACACTGACCTCGAACCGCACTCATGACCCGGAAGGTGTGTTGCGGGGTTCCCGGCCGGGCCCTTTTACGCAAAAGGGCTAAGGTGGTCGAGTGCGATTGCATGCGAGTGTGAGGTGCGCCTTGCCATCGGCCACCCCCTTGCTGGGGGATTTCGGCTAGCGGCGGTATTTGTATCTGATGTATTGATTTAAAGTGTTAATCTGTTTAGTAGCTAGTATAAAATGATCATATGTTAATAAAACCCTTACCAACTATTTCGAAAACTCATAATTTTTATTTATTTGGTATACAACTGCTTTGCACAACAATTCAACTGCATGTTATTATCATGCTAAACACTGATAGCATACATATTCTTGTCAGTGCTTCAATATTTTTTACTTGCTTTCCAAAATATTCAACTCAGAATAGTTGTTCAAGCTATTTTTTTTATTGCACTGAACTGTTGCATATGAAAAGTATTGCAAAACAAAGTTCAATAATGTTTTGAAATGGAAGTAAATGTGAAAACAATGCATGCTTCTGATCCAAACATGGTAATAATTTATATCATGGTGCTTGATTACCAGCCCTTAAAAGCTATCCCAAATGATGTTGCTAGCAAATCGTACAACAACTATGACTGCTTATTGTGTATTCTAATCCTTATAGAGAGTAGACATTTGTTATGATGGAAAATAGTGTCACTTGCCTTTGTATTGGTACTGTACCAGGCTTGGTAGAGAGAAGGCACTAGGTCTGCTCCTGTTTTAACTGAATTGATAGCAGCAGTGAAGGACGATTCCCAAACAATATAACTAAGATCTGAAGTTAAGCCAAATGATTGATTTGGTTTATATGTCATAGTTTCCATTTCATTATCATTCATATTGGAGAATGTATTTAGCAGCAACATCTAGCTGGAAATAACACACTACCAGGTTGAATTGATGTAACAATGTTTTTGTATTGAATTCAAATCATTACCTGCTTAGTTTATTTTTTACTCAACACGGGGATTAGGAAGCTCTGAGCTGATTTTGGTGGCAGCACACCTTACCAATTTGGTAAAGTGGAAGAGACTAGTTCTATTACTGACATACTAAACTACAGCACGTGGAGAGCGGTACATTTTTCTCGGGTTTCAGTTGTTGTACTTCATTTGGTATTCAAAACCTGCTAATGATTTCCATGCAGCATTTGTTTCCCCAGCAATTGCTTGGAAAGGCTCGAGCCTGCATACACTAGCAACTCCTTGATTTAACTATAGAATGGATTTTTGTGTGATGTGTTAGAAAAATGTGTATATAACTCTTGTTTCAATATTTTTGTTGGTTAGTGAGATGGAGAGCTCTTGTATCAATATTATTATAGTCAATCCTTCTGAAGATACTGTAGAAATTTACAACTGATTAGCGATTCAAGATAAACATAAAAATTAGATAATCTTTACTCTCGGTGAATTTGAACTGAATGAAGATTTAATTTGCAAACTATCCCAACCAAGATGAACTAAGGTGGAATAGTAGAGTTGGTTTATTTTTCTATAGATTAACCAATTTGAAAGTTTCTGCTCGATGTAACTTCACTCCTAATTGTTTCAATTTAATTGGGCTCTGTTTGATTTTCATTTTTTATGTTAGGCTGTTACTGGAAGCCCAGTTGTGTTAGAAACAAGATGCAGAGCTCATCATCATTATAAACTTAGTATTAAGCCTAATTAATGTAGTCAAGGGAACACTAAATTAATAGTTAGTTACTAAAGTCGAGATCAATAGAGCTGAACTTGCATGCGTACAGAAGTCCTTTGGGCGTCATTAAGTTACGTGAGGAATAACACAGAAGCAATGCTGCATCTCCCAGAGAGGGGTGGCCAATGACAAGACTCATCTCACGCGTTTACACACGAACCAAAACTTAACCTTTATGGCTATAGGGACAGGCCAGGATCCCGCAACACACACTTTGGGTCAGCAATGAGGACCGAGATCAGTGTCAGCAGCAGTGCATTGGCAGATTTTGCTGTTTTTGCCCTGTTTCATAATTACTTGGCCCTTCTTTACTCACTAAAGCAACCTAGCTTAGACCAATAGGCTGTTGTTGTCTTCCTACACATGTAAACACTACCATCGCGTTTCTTAGAGTCTCCAAGGCAGTGAAAGCACATCAGGGCCGCGTCAAAACGGCATCCATTTACAATCATTCTCCCATCAATGCATATCCATTGAACTCTCTCTACCTCCACACTGATGTCTCCCGTCCCGAAAGCCTGCTTCACCACGCTATCCATCCACCCCAACTTTGGTCATCTCCTAGGCCTTCTCCCACTCACCTTTGCTTTCATCACCCTTTTTATCAATCCATTCTCACCATTTGTCTGAACCACCTCAGAACATGTGAATCCACTCTCCTCCGTCATCCTCACCATCCCTGTTCTAATTAAAATTACGCCATTATTGATCCTATTCCTCGACGTCAGTCCGGTCTTGCCTCTCTACAAATTTAATCTTGAAAACCTTCCTGTACAACTACCCCCCCACACACAACAAACTGATCATTCTCTACATCTACTCTCCACATACAATCTTGTACAACTAGTCCCCACTCCCAACAAACTGATACCTGCTAAGTTGCTGCATTCGTTTTTGTTTTTTCAGCCTTTATATATTGGACACTCGAAACTCTGTGCTCATCATACGATGCTGATTAGGTAGCCCCTCAACTACTGTTACTCCACCCCTCTTTGGACACTCAGTCGCAACGCCATCCAAGCTTGGAGCCTTTGTCTCTTTTGTCTTCTTTACTGCCTCCTGCACCTCTGCCTTAGTAATTTCCGCAGCAATTCTTGCTCCCAAAACTGGTATCCGTGCAATACAACCCAGAGCAAGAATGTCAGTCTCTGACATTTTCAACATTGAACAACTCATTATACTTACTCTCCTGTACATCATCACTCTCCAGCAACACCCTTCTGTTATATCGTTCACCATCTCCTACTTCCCCGTCTCTCCTTTCCTTGCCTTCTTTACCTCTTGCTAGAACATCTTATCAAATTCTTGCGCAGCTGCCTATCCCACATAGCATAAGTGTCCTTCTTTACTCTCCTCACCACTCCGACTGTGGTAGCAACCACGGCTTCAAAGCTGTTATTTTCTTTGGTAGCTATGCCATTTCAACCGCACTGTTTCACCACTCGCACCCTTCCTCCTTCACCCGCCCACGCCGCGCACACCACACAATTTCTTTCCTTTGTCAACAATTCATCTCTGAATATTTATCACTCTTCCTCAACATTCTCCAGACCTTTCCCTTCCACACTGTTGTATTACTTCATTAACACCTGCTGTAACTCCTCAGTTCTGCTTGCCATATTTTATTCACTCGTCATCACTACCTCTCTTCCTCCTCCCGCCATTGTTTGCCTTCCACCCTTGCTCCACCCTAATCTTTCTTCCACCAATAGATGATATGGCATTCCTTTACACATCTCCCTGAACATTTAATAACCTCTCCACATCGCGCTTCAAAATCAACACTTCATTAGCGCGCTATCCACCACTTCACCATGGGCTATTGTTATGCGTGTGTACTTGTTGATTTCTTGATTCTTGAACAAGCTGTCTCTCACCACCAGCTCATGCTCCATGCTCAAACCTATCAGGTTCTCTCCACTGTCATTTCTACCTGGAGCTCCGTACCTCCCTGCCAGTTGTTACCACCACTACCTCTCCAACTGTGGCATTTAGGTCCCCCTAGTTCCACCACGTTGTTTTGAACTTCAGAGATTCTCATTACTTACTCAGACTAATCCAAAAATACTCTTCCTCCTCCTCACTCCGCTTGTTATCTGATCCATAAGTACTCAAACCCCCATTTTTCTATACTGAACTCAAACCTTCACCCACATCATTCTAGAGGAATCCTATTTCTGCTCTGTAATGCTTCGAGTTCAATCACTCTATAAAAACACCACACCTTCCCATGCCCAACCTTCTTTTCGTCCAACTTCTCTCCACTTAACAACACCAAACTCACAGTCGCTCCTATCTTCCAACTTGCCTCAATCGACGCCAAAACATCTAACTGCCTATTCACAAGCATCTCTCTTCTAATCCTTAACACAACCAGACGCATTTAGCAGCGCAAACAACAAGGTTTGGGGTGGCATGGGCCTCTCTCCCCTCTGCTTGATTTGACGTTCTGAAAGAGAATTTTACAGAGCAATGAATCCTCTCCCCTCTCGTTACGGAATGGTAGCTGTATTCTCAACCCCTACCACAATGTTACATGACAAGCAATTCATAACTATCATCTTCAGGTATGAGATGTTAAAATTGGACTGTTAGGCAACAAAATAATCCGTTCAATAACTGCATTCCAGTATTGAATTGCCAGCTTGAATGAGAACTCGTCTGATTTTATTCCTCTTCACTATTTGTGAAACTTTCTTAATTTCTTGTAGTTTCTTCGCGGTTCAGTCTGTCACAGCGTGACTGTCACCCAACATTCTGCAGTATATATTCTTAGACCCTCACCTGCGGTCATTCTCTCTTCTCTTGTGCTATGTCATTGCTCTTTGCATGTTGCTGCCACACTTACCAGTCAACAATGCGTTTGAGTGAAGAGTAATCTGAACCGCTAGGGTAACTCTTGTTAGAGTTTCTTCAGGAGCTAAAATAGGCTCGACTCCGAGATAATTTCTCACTGGGCAAGGCTCACTCTGTTGTAGAATAAACAATTTATTTTATATCTAACTACACTCCCGTTTGCATTTTAAGAACTCAGTCAGTTTCGAATATTAAACTTTGTGGTGTTACAGTAATTACAGATACAGACACTAGGCCGCATCCCCCAGAAAGGGGGGTGGCCGACGGCAAGGCGCACCTCACACCCTCACACGCTCACATTCACACAACTTAGCCCTTTTGTGCTAAAGGGTCCGGCCGGTAGCCCCTCAGCTTACACTCTGGG
>SDVV010003199.1:0-21704 GCA_016164225.1 Gammarus roeselii | reverse complement strand
ATCTCAATGAGAAATCTCAATCATTCGTTTACCAATAAATCCAATATCAAGCAGAAGTAGTTATAATAACGACGAAACGCATGGGGTGTCCTAACGACGAAACGCAAGGGGTGTCCTGTCGCCGAAACGCAAGTGGTGGGGTAGGGGGGAAGGGGCGTCCGCGGTGGGTAGGGTTCACTCAGGAGGGTTGTAGATGAATAGGTTATTGTGTGTATGTGTGTGGTATTGTGTATTGTGTATCAATTGAGTTGTAAAATGTTTTGCATGACATGGTTATAACTGAGTATCCGTTCACGATATAATTTCAGCTCGATTGCATAGGCATAAGGCGTTTATAATGTAACTCATCACAGACTGACTAATGGGTTAGGATAGGTAAACAAAGATATATTGTTTAGTTTCATCAGGAACCATCACAGAGTAATTTTCATCCAGTATTAAATGGCAATATTTCGCACATATTTTGGTAACAGGATTTTTTTTTTTTTGGATATGTTTACGACGAATTTCTCGACTTCTGTATTATTTTCCCGTAATTCTTTGTTGTAGAAACAGTGGATAATCTTTTCTACTGAGACATTTTGACATAGATGATACGCAAAGTAAAGACAATACGCTCCACAGATCAATGATTGCTCACATTAAACTGTTTTTTTTCGTAGTATGAGTGCTATATATGCATGATGTTTGTAATATGTCACTATATTTCCTCCGTGGATGGTAGAATTAAATCTAAATGAATCGAAAAAGTAATGTTTATTCTTATTTTTGAATAAGAGGATGCAATGGAACATCTTATTAGGGCTGCTTTCGCTTCTAACAATCATGTATCCGTCTATGGGACGAATGAGCATTTTGTTTCCGGTGAAGCATCCTAAATAGGTTTGTTTCATAAATGGACCGCTTATGAATATGTTGTCAATTTGATTATTAACCATGATTACTGTAGATAATTGGGGAACACCCGCCCTGCTGAATTTATTTGGATGACGCCGAGTGTATAACCTACCAGGAATTAGATCTTATTTGAATGGGGCACAATTTCACAATTCACTGGTATACTTATGTTGCTCTTTTTTCCAGGTTGATCAAATCTTCCGAGTCCTTCGGCCTTGTATCTATAACAAATATAGTTCTTCCTGCAGAGAAATTTTGTCTTATGAGATGAGCCCTGTTACGCATTCCTAGAGCTGAAATTGCTTGATGGTACGCTTGGGCGCACTCACTGGGTAACGATGATTTGATGCTGGTAACGCAGTTTCCGTTCACTGCTTGCGTGAACGTACTTTTCTTCGTGTCTGTACGCTTTACACCCTAGTCACGCTACCTCAGGGATAAGTTGAGGGTGAAGCAAACAGGAGGGGGAGCTCAGCAGGGGGTGCCAAGAATGAATGACCCACGAGTCAAGATAATGATCACTTGATAAAAAGAGATCCCGCCGGGGCGTGGTCGTGCCCCATTGTGAACAGCTTGCTGTATATTTGTATTGTAATAGGGGCAATATTGTGATCAAAGGCAGTGTAATTCCTCGTTGGCGTAATGCTGGGAGACGGTACGGAGGCAATACGAAGGTCGAACTCACCATGTAGATAGCTGTATTGGTTTTATTTGTGTGCTCACTGTTATTCATTATACATTTTTTCAGGTAAGTATATTCTTATAAAACATTTTCTGACAGAAGGTTGTGATGATAGGGTCCCCTATAGGCTAAAAACTCGCTACGCCTCTCGATCTGTCAGGTGAGCTTGATCAGAGCTAAATAGAGTCACTCGGTGGTTGATAGAGAATTACATAGATATTTTATTATTGTTGTGCGATTTGAATGGTTACCAGAGGCTTATAACTTTATTAGCAACAAATTCACATAATTTGGTATAGTGTTTATTATAAATCCTCATAATTTGGTATAGTGTTGATTATAAATCCTCATAATTTGATACAGTGATACAAAATATTGGTTTTATTTGCGTCTTGCCATTCGATTTCATTCCCATTATCAGTTGACTTGGATAACAAATCTATCAGAATCCAGTGTCTCTCCGTTGGTGACCAGCATCTTTCAGTGAGAGAGCAGAATCTCTCAGTGAGCGACCACAATCTCTAAGTGAGTGACCACCATCTCCCGTAACCACCATCTCACCGTGAGTGACCACCATTTCCGCGTGCCCTGCTGCAAACATGAGGGTGCACTAGTATGGTGCAATGTCCAGACTGGCTTGAGAAGTGCAGTGATGCTACTATCAGAAACCAGCATCTCTCCGTGAGTGACCAGCATCTCCTCGTAACCACCATCTCTCCGTGAATGACCCGCATCTCCCCGTCACCACCATCACTCCGTAAGTGACCACCATCTTCCCGTGCCCAGCTGCAAACATGTGGGTGTACTAATATGGTGCAATGTCCCCTGACTGGTCCGAGTAGTGCAGTGGTGCTACGGTGTCCAGCGGCGCTTGGAGCCAGCCAGCCACGAGGCGCATGCGCACGCCTTGGGAACCATTGGCTCAGCGCAAACATGGTGCAATCCGTCCCACTCTACCTGCGGTTGTACGCAGTATTGGGCTATATTCATAACACCCAGGCATCTCTAACAGTCTGTTGCATCGATGCGTGGCACTGTAGCGCCTAGCCCGTAATAAATACAATGATGGATACACTAGTTTATCGTATATATTGGGTCTAATATAGAATAACATGCGGATTTTATAGTTCATGAATGGTTTTGAACGATTATTATAGAATTACTAATTTAATATATATTCATTACACTAAATTTATTGTTGTGTTAGAAATATTGGAACGAAATACGTCTAGACAATGGATCCAGTCCTTTTTAGAACCAAATTTTGTATAGGTTTTGGAATTTTGAAACATTTATCTTATATATTCAGGAGAATTTAGGAGTTATTACGATTGTAACTCACACAGACCACTTTATTTATTGCATATAGGATCAACCTCATGATACATCCTCCAACAGATAACTGTTGCTACCTGATACATCAAATAGGATAGACTGTAATATCCCAATATGCTATAGCGTAGTTATTTTCAATAGATTTTATGTATGTGTGTGGGGGTGGGTGCTACCATTTAATATAGTTGTGTGTTGTAACGATCGATCGCAATCAACATAATTCTAGAATGTAAATCACGCCTAACCTACATAATTAGCGATTTATATGCCAACGTATGATAACAAAAGTCTCCTGCGAGTCTAAGTACCCTATCCCATGAGTGGAGGTTGTCCATGAGTGCAGATATCTCATGACTGCTGGGATCCCTTGAGTTATTGAGTGACTGCAAGTCTTCAGTGAGCGATCTTTTGAGCGAAGGGGATGTCAGGAAGCTAGTTAGTGTGGTCAAGTCTCTTTTGAGTGAACACATCCCAATAATGGAGCTATCCCAAGAGTACACAAATAACATAAATCAAAGGTAATGATTTAATGGTTAGGGTTGAGTAGAGAATAGTCTTAGTTATTCCAGTGTTGTATGATTTAAATGTATGGTTTTGTAATTTACATATGTTTAGGAGGTTTATATCCGTACTGCAACTTTGTAGATTTTGCCATTGTACCCTAGCATATCCTTTGTTTATGAACATGATTTACTGGTTGTTTAGGTCATTTGGACTTACGATCAAGTTCATGCGAATGTTTACCCCAAGTTTCATTGCTATGTTAGAGAATTTGTGCAACAAACCGGTGGTCTTTGTTGTGATTTGCTTAGATTGACTGAACTCTTGACTGCTTTCCATGTAAATGGAGTCTTTGTGATGTCCAGGATGTGACTAGGATTGAATATATTCAGAGAGATGGACTGAACAGATGAACGTTTTGTCTGAGGCCCCGCAGCATTACTGGCTGTTAACTCTAAATGTGTTCTCTATCAGGGGTACGTATACAATGACCTATCCAGGCAATGATGGACACTTGAACGCACTAAAAGTACGCACATAATGACCGGTCAAGGCAATACTGTACAAATTTATGCACTAATATTTGCATATAATGGCTGCTGCTGGCACAAATGTATGCAATCTACGCTACCCTAACCTAGTCAAATATTATGTAGTTTGATACATAAGATACTTGACATAATATTTGACTTGAACTATCTTCCAAAGTTTGATCACACTCATCCAATTTTGATTTAGCAAATATCCTTTTGAAGATGTTGTTTAGACTTCAGAACATTATCGTTATTCCCCTCCCCTTACATGTTTGGATGAGATTCCGAACCCTGATTCCAATAGATATAATTCACTTCATTACTTGCAAAGTTGTACATACAGTATATGAATCAGTTTTAAGTCATGTTGGATTGAAGTATTTAGTCTATCTAAGATGACTAACCTATTTTTATACATGTTTGATATCTATGTATGGTATTGATATATATGAATCCCCCATCGATTTGTTCAACAGTGTACGTCATCTTGAACAAGAGGGTTGCAATACACCGGTAGATGTATTATCCTCTCTATTTAGGTCTCAATGCGAAACTCAAAATAATTATTTAAATAATAAAAATAAAATAAAAATATGAGTTCGGAGATATTTTAGTATCAATCATGATACTTCAATAGACCGACATTATTTTGAGCTTCAATTTGTTATATATCTATTTTTTAACAAACGTTTGCACAGACTGGTAATCATCACAAATTAAGACCTGACAGAATCTGGGGGTAAATCTGGGGTAAATGTTGTGGATGTGTTACAAATTGATAAGATATAAATCAGAGTCGGATCAAATCTTGCTCAGTCGATGATGTGATCCTGTTCTGAAAGGGTGGTTTATAGCTTGAGTTGGCGCTACTTTAATAGAAATGGGGGGGGGGGTTGTAATCTGTGCAGAAGAGACGTAAATTTGAATAAAGATAAATCAACAAGCGATTTGTGGCGTCATCTCCAACGAAGACATCGTCTAGAATACGAAATTATCTGAAAGAAAAGCCTAAGCAGAGGTGCGAGTCATCAAAGGATGTGACAGAAGACGATAAACTAAAATAGGTAGACCTGGTGCGAGACGAAGTGCTCGTTTGTGTAAAACTGTTAACAAAATATGAATCACTTATACATTTGAATTATCTCCGTGTTAAAATGAGGCCTCTCTGCTAACTAATATGACTGGAGAGTGACCACGAAATAAATAACAAATATGTAAAAAAATTGTTTAGACTCGGTGGAGAGCCTAATTTGTATGAATCAATGAATAAATACCAAACATAAGCAAGGAAACTTGTGTAAATAATACGTAATTCTTAACTAAGTTAGGTCAGCTTGGGTTAGATTGGGAGTGAATAACCTGAAAAGTGATGTGGAATCGCGTCAAATTCAAAGGAATATGAATCACGGATAGCATCCAATCAATTGATGTAATTTACACATGAAGAAATGGTCAATATTTGTTCATACAAGATTGGAATAGTGTACTCGAACTGGTAAAGATATATCAAATGTATAGGCAAGTGACGAAATCTGACATGCATAAAGCACACCTTACATGAGCAGAAATTTAATACATATTTCTTAGTTGAGTTAGGTTATGTAGCTTTGTGTGAGGGTTATTCATCTACAATAAATGCGATGTAATAAATAGTTGATTTTGACATGATTAACATGCCACTTGAAATGAAATTCCATGAGAATATGGGTGCAAATAAAATAAGATACACTCAACCTGTCAATGGGATGGGTCGTATACGTATAGATATATATGTATGTGTACATGGTAGCGGTAGCGGCTAACTATATTAAATGTTGTAGATAATAACAACTTTTCATATGGCAACCTAAAATACGTCAAATATCTTTGGCCAAGTGATAATGCTAGCAGTAAATTTCGAATAATAAAGTCTACAAATGACTAATCCGCCCTTAAAACGGTTTGGTGAGGTAGAGATCTTTGCTGATCAAGACAATATCCAACGAAAAATTACGTGACCTGACGTGAAGAACTGATCAACTATAGAAACCTTTACAACAAATGGAGTGAATTAGCAGAGTCTCATTCAAACATATAATGGAGATATCGTTGGGTGGTCCATATAAATAAGTACCATACATAACCATAACACCTTTATAAATAGGTTAGGTTAGCTGAGATTGACCAAACTTTTTAATCTAACATTACATGAAACTGAGTCATGTTGAAATCTTTGTAAAAAATGAAGGGAATTAAATCTATTGGAACCTGGTGCTGAGTCTCATCCATTATCCTGACGTGAAAGCTGGTTCACAATTCAAACCTTTAAGGATATTTGCTCAATCAAGTTTGCATTAGTGTAGTCGAACTGCTAAAGATGGATGGAAATGTAGAGGCTCGTGGAGAGATTCATACCATACATGCAAGGCAACAAAGGTTAAACGCCAGTTAGCAGGCCCCGTCAGGTATCGCATTGAGACCTAAATAGAGAGGATAATACATCTGGCGGTGTATGGCAACTGTTTGTCCAAGATGACGTACACTGTAGAATAAATCGATGGGGGATTCATATATATATCAATACCATACATAGCTATCAAACCTGTATAGGAAAAGGGTATTTAGCTCAGAGAGACTAAAAATCTTTTGATCTGCAACACGAAAACTGATTCATGTATTTGAAAGTTTACAAGTAATGAAGTTAATTATATCTATTGGAATCAGGGTGCTGAGTCTCATCCAAACATGTAAGGGAGGGGAGACGATAGCGATAGTGTTCTGAAATCTAAGCAACATCTGCAAAGGAATATTTGCTAGATCAAAATTGGATGAGTGAAATAAAACTGTGGAAGATAGGTTAAATATATTGACCAAGTGGAGATCATCATATATATCAATACCCTACATATCCATCAGGATACATAATTGTTGACTAGGTTAGGATAGCATAGATTGCATACATTGGTATCGGCACCGGCCATCATATGCGTACATAAGTGTACATGTGTGACCATACATAACCGTCGAAGCTATTCAAAATAGGTCAGGTAAGGATGACCCTACGCCTGATAGAGAACACATTTAGAGTTAACAGCCGGTTATGCTGCGGGCCTCAGACAAAACGTGCATCTGTTTAGTCCATCTCTCTGAATATATTCAATCCTAGTCACATCCTGGACATAACAAAGATTCCATTTACATGATAAGTTGGGAAGAGTTTATTGTCAATCTAAGCAAATCACTACAAAGACCACCGGCTCGTTGCACAAATTCTCTAACATAATAATGAAACTTGGGTCAAACATTTGCACGAACTTGATCGAAAGTACAAATGACAACTAAAGGGTGGAAACCATCTCTTTACCAGGACCTGACTAACCAGTAAATCATGTTCTCGAAGGATATGCTAGGGTACAATGACAAAATCACCAAAGTTGCAGTACGAATTTACACCTAAACATTTAATCTTATGATTACGTTTGAATCATACAACACTGGAATAACTAAGTCTATTCTCTACTCAACCCCAACCATTAAATCATTACCTGTGATATATGGTATTTGCGCACGCTTAGGATAGCTCCATTCTTGGGATGCATTCACTCAACAGAGACTTGACCACACTAGCTAGCTTCTTACCATCCCTTTCGCTCAAAAGATTGCTCACTGAAGACTTCCAGTCACTCATCAACACAAGGGATACCTGCAGTCATGAGATATCTGCACTCTTGGAAAACCTCCATTCATGGGATAGGGCACTTAGACTCGCAGGAGGCATTTGTTATTATACATTGACATATTATTCGCTAATTGTGTTGGTTAGGCATGATTTACATTCTAGAATTAAATTAAATTGACTGTGATCCTTACATCACAAAACTATTGTAAATGGTAGCACCCACACCCACACACATACAAAAATTTGATTGAAAATCACTACGCTATAGCCTATTGGTATATATTATGGCATCGAAACCGAATCCTATCATAATTTCGAATAATAAAGTCTATCTCAATCGATGTGTCAGGTAGCAACAGTTATATGTTGGATGATGTATCATGAGGCTAATCCTATAAGCAATAAATGAAGTGGTCTGTTTAAGTTACAAACGTAATAACTCCTCAATTCGTATGAATATATAAGATAAATGGTTTAAAATTACAAAACAATTTAAAATTCGATTTTAAAAAGGACTGGATCTGTTATCTAGACGTGTTTCGTTCCAATATTTCTAACACAACAACAAATTTAGTGTAATGAATAAGTACTAAAGTAGTCATTCTAAGGTAATCGTTCAAAATCATACAGGAACAATAAAATCCGCATGTTAATCTATATTAGACCCAATAAATGCGATAAACTGGGGTATCCATCATTGTATATACTACGCGTTAGGCGCTACAGTGCCACGTATCGATACAAGAGACCGTTAGAGATGCATGGGTGTTATGAGGATAGCCTCACACTGCGTACAACCGCAGGTAGAGCGGGGCGGATTGCACCATGTTTGCACTGAGCAAGTGGTTTCCAAGGAATGCGCATGCGCCTCATGGCTAGCTGGCTCCAAGCGCCGCTGTACTCGAGTCATCTGGATATTTTTTTTAATGGGACCGAAGGCCCCGGGACGATGGCTCCACCATTTATTTCATTAAGTCCCCAAAGAGTAGGGAGACCCCTGGTCCCAACACTCCCCGGAAGTTGTGGCATCCAGCCATACTACTCCCGACTCCAGCCCTGCTGGAGTAACAGCCTACCCCTTCTACCTAAACAAAGATCCGATCTATAACTTCCCGAATTGATAGGTTTACAAGCTAATTGTACACTCAGAGCGTTGCGACGTTGCATAGCCAGTCCTAGCCTCTTCTTCAGCCAGAACGTTTCGCGAGGGTTCCCAGAGGCGGCAGATAACCGTCGGCCGATGTCGTGGATCAGGAGGCTGCTGGTTTTGCCGATAACGCAGGTCGTCTTGATAGCCAAGGGCTCGGAAAGGTAGCGGTCACGAAGAGATCAATACTTATTTCTTTTTTTATTCGCCGCCACGTTGGCATTTCTGCCAGCCTCCAAAGAAGTGCCAGGCAAGTGACTCGTAGCAAAGGTGTCCACGCTGATGCAATCCCAACAAAGGTTTTTCCCTCTAAAGAAGGGGAAGACTGTAACGCCGTCAGGTTACTTACCACCAGCTTCGATCGATGCCGGGCTCGCGATTATGTCATTCAGAGTTAAATGTCTAGAATGACGACCTCCGCTGTAAAGGCACAAGGGTGCGTTAGTGCAAGACTCATACATACGCTGACCACAGCGGCAGAGCTGCAGATAACACACCGGCGCACCCACTAAGAGCGCAAGAGCGATTCGAAGCGAGTCAAGGTCCAATAAAGTACCCAGTGGTGCCGCAGGAATTACTTACAGTCAAGAACCGCTATCGTGACAAGAAGCAGCCAGGAGACGAGCCTTAGTTTTGGGATCTTGTGCCTCGAGTAACAGACCGTCCAAAATTACCCTTACCTCTTCCCTGTCCCATGACTTCTGGATAGTGCAGCAGTCTCCCTCTGGTGCGATCGCTTCATCACCATGCTCAGCTTTCCATGCCAGCTCTGCTTCCGGAAATTCGTTAGTCTGCGCCAAAACGTTAACGTTAGACATAAGGGACCGACAGAGTGCAGAGATGAGATGAAGCTGGGTAGGGCAATATCCTGCGCCTTGCGGATGCCTAATCCACCAGAACTGACTGGGAGAGTAGCTTTCTTCCACGAAAAATCTGAAAAAGAATGGTTAGTAATCGTTGAGAAGTCTTCTCGGGCGGATTCGTCGAAACTAGCAAGGTAATTAGCGAGCAGGTATGTGGGAGCTACGCGCAACAGATACTGGAGTTTGGGAATGGCAAAGCAGTTTTTCAGTAGGGTGAGAGCTTGGTGTGGCTTAATTACGCTCAGTCGAGAGGTCATCAATTTAAGGTCGTCAATTTTGCCTGCAAGCGCTTCTGGAATAACTTGGAAAGAGATGGTTGCGCCGAGAACAGTGCTACATTCAGCAGACGCACTTTCGATTTCAGGGATGACCTTGCGGAAATGAGTCTCTGTCATCTCCCTAGATGCCATGTCCAAACTGTTAACGTGGATCAACTTGCATTTTTGCCCGTTAACATCCAAGTCAATTGGGTTTAACTAACTCGTAAGTCACGGAATTCCATTAAAACGATATCCGCCCCCCCCCCCCCCCAAGCGTGACGTCATCCAAGTACCAAATGTTCAATTCTGAAACTGCACTTCGCGCAATGTGGTCGACACCGAGTGAAAAGAGAGCCGGCCCAATGGGGTCCCCCTGATGGATACCAGTTGCAGAGTGGATTGTTTCAAAGCCAAAAAACAACAATGAATGCTCCGAATAGGTTTGCCAAAGGAGTCGGTACATACTGGGAGTGCGCTCACGAGCAGCTTGCAAGAAGACATCTCACAGGATAAAATTGAACGAGTTCTTCAGACCCAATTTAAGAACAACGTGATCTGGTGAGGCCTTAGCGATGTAACGGCGCGTGGCATGCACGGTCGCTTCGCAGCCTCCTTTGGAATCGAATGCAATTGACTGCCCAAACAATTAGCTAACGTGGCACAACCAACCTTTGTGTCTAATCGACGGAGGGTGTTGCCGACGGCAAGGGGTCGGATACCGCCTTGTTTCTTCAAAAGGGCACAAAGTGAGTCACTATAAAAGACCTTTCTGGCATAAGGAGGGATTTCCCCCTGAAGTGTCATGTTCACACATTCTGTGAGGGTTGAGGCAAGACGGACTCCGGCACCGCCAGCATTTTTCTTCAGGAGTGACTCAAGGTGACCGGGTCTGAGGCCATCCAGACCGGCACCGGAACCACGTGGAAAAGTCTTCATTCCCTTCATGACCTCGTCGACGGTAGCGATAGCCGGAGATGTAAGATCATCGTCGAAGAGTGCTGGAACTGAGATATCCGCCGAGCTGTTCGGATGGTTATCGCGCAAGTCTTGCAAAGTTTCTGGGCAGAATATGGCTAGTGATTTGCTTAAAAAAGTGAACTAAACGGCCCGTCGAATTTCGAAAACGGCGAACTTCGGATTTACTGTTGCTTCCAATCTATCGTCTGAGTTTTGTCTGACAGTAGTAGCGGTGGTTTGATCAACCAGCTCCCAAGAGGGCAATACTGGCAAGTTCCTTCTGTCCATATATTCCCGCACTTGGAGACGCACACGTGAAGTTAGCGTGGGCTGCTTAGCGTCGGAAAAGTTGATGTTGGGACATCGCAGACCCCAAAAGCTGAATGTCATGAGCCGGGCCCATGCGAGGGGAGTTCGTTCGCGAATGCAGACACTTAAGAGTGAATCAAGTGCTTCTGCCAGTAGAATGGTTACTCCTTTCGGGATCTTGTTTAAAACCTTGATGTAGCGCTTTCATTTGCCAATGTAGGTGTCAAAATCAATAGAACCTTGCTCGCCATGTGATTCTGAAGGTTGGGTCGTCGGGGCGCCGCCACAGCGAGAGCAATGCTAGAACTCGGCGTTTCTGGCTACGAGAGCGGTAATTTTTACGCATGAAAAATGATAGTATTTGTGGCAGTTGGAACACGAAATTAGGTTTTCCTTTCTGGATTAGTGCTCCTGCATTCATGACAATAATTTTTGTAATTATCTGGATCTATTATGCTTGCTGGCACAATACAAGAACCCGATTGAGCTGAAGTGGAGGCTGTTGGTATAGCAGTATTAGAGGTGCCAATGGGAAGAAGGGCGGACTGAATTTGATTTGATTTGATTTGATCCCCATTTCCACCAGAGCCTCAACGTGAGTCATAATAGGCTCCCCCGTAGGGCTCGACGATCATTGATTAAAGCAGGCTCGCACGCCTAAGTGTGCAGGGCGGACTGAACCACCCGTAACGGTGCTAAGGAGGCCGCTGCCTCTGCTGCGGTCTCCAAACCGGTAGACAGAACCCGTGAGCCTGATAGGTTCGAGACGGGAGGCAAATCTGTAGCACTGTCGGCTGGGGCGACGTACCTTTCAGCGCTCCCTCCTGTGCTCTCAACCGAACCAAGAGAGTCCGCACCGACAGTGCCTGGTGGCGTGATGACGTCTGCATCCCGCCGGAAGCGCACTGGAGAGACTGCAATTCCCTCTAGCGACCTCGTGACTCTCCGGTTCAGCTGCACATAGCTGGTTTGGATGGTTATGGCATGCACGACATGGTCGGCTTGCACAGATCGAGGAGCAGAATCGAACGCCGCCAGAGGCTCTAGCTCTATAACAGCAGCAACTGTTAGAATTACACGTGTCTACAGTGCAACGGCAGCAGCGACCCAAATTGTCCGTCATCGCGAGGAAGGCGGCGTTATTTAACAGTGAAATTTAAGATCTACGAGAGACGGTCGAATTCATTAGGCCCAAGCAAAAACAACCTATCCCAATAAAAACGCTTTACCGATGAGGTTTAAACAACTCGATTTCCTCAAAAATAATCACCTGCGGTCAAAAATGTAAAGACCGTAATTCAATACTTTTCGAAAAAATACTACCCGACAATTCTATGATGCGCTAGGAAATTTTATGAGATTATTCATACATGTGGCAGTGAGGGGAATGAAAATTAGTACTTGGCTCTCAAAAACGGGATAAGTCATTGATCCAAGTTACATTTAGCTGAGCGACTTTCTCCTGCGGTTATCCTATAATCATTATCTAGCGCGCTTTAAATAAAAAATAGGTATATTTTTATTTTACGTAGGCATTTTTTTTTCGTCATGTGCAGCTACATGCTAAGACTGCGAAAATTTACACTGCAGATGGCCTCCAAAAGTAACCTAGAAGTAACCGTAAAATATTACAACCTTGGTTATAACTGAATATAGGTGAGAGCCAAAGGAGTAAAATAAAATATGACATATACAAATTACGCCCAAAAAATCATTAAAACACATGAATGAATTCTAATAAGCACATAAAAATAATCTACAAAAACGTGAATTGGAGTTAGTAGGAAAATCGAAGTAAACTGAAAAATAACCTCCATAAATTGGCCTAAAAGAAAATGCCCAAGAAAATAATCGTGAGCATATGAATAAAAGTAAATTAACAAAAGTTGCTCCCTTAGATGGCCTCCAGAAATAACCTAGAAGTCCGGAAAAAAGATGACAATCTTGGTTTTGGCGGAATATGGGTAACAACTGAAAGAGTAAATCAAAATATGTCATATACAAATTACAAGAAAAAATCATGAGGGCACATGATGAATCCCAATAAGCGCATAAAAAAAACTACAAATACATGAACTGGAGTTAGTAGGAAAATCGAAGTAAATGGAAAAATATCATCCATAAATTGTCCAAGATGAAAATGCCCAAGAAAATAATCGTGAGCGTAGGAATAAAAGTAAATTAACTAAATTTGCCTCAGCAGATGGCCTTCAGAAATAATCTAGTAGTAACCGGAAAAAAGATGACAATCTTGATTTTGGCGGAATAGGGGTAACGGCTGGAAGAGTAAATCAAAATATGACATATACAAATGACACAAAATAATCACGAGGGCTCACGATACATCCTAATGAGCGCATGAAAAATCTACATAGACATGAATTTGAGTTATTAGGAAAATAGAAGCAAACTGAAAAATAACCTTGATAAATTATCCCAAATAAAATGATCGAGAAAATAATCGTGAGCCTGCGAATACAAGTAAATGAACACGTAGAGGTAATCTAAAAAGACATAAATGTAACTAGTTGGCAATTAGAAGCAGGCTAAAAAAACATCTATAACATAACATGAGACAAATACACCTTGAAATAGTCGTAAGAGCCCAAAGAAGTGAACAACAACCACACTGTATAATTGAATGATGAAAGAAGTCTCTTGCAGTAAAAATATACTTGGCACAGTAAATAAACCACCGATAAATGTAACTAACTAAACGATGTCTGGACATTGCACCATATCAGTACACCCACATGTTTGCAGCTGGGCACGGGGAGATGGCGGTCACTCACGGATAGATGCTGGTTACGGGGAGATGCTGACCACTCACGGAGAGATGCTGGTTACGGGGAGATGCTGGTCACTCACGGAGAGATGCTAATCACTCACGGAGAGATGCTGGTTACGGGGAGATGCTGGTGCTCACGGAGAGATGCTGGGCACGGGGAGATACTGGTCACTCACGGAGATACACTAGTTTCTGATAGTAGCACCACTGCACTACTCGAGCCATTCTGGACATTGCACCACACTAGTACACCCTCATTTTTGTAGCGGGGCACGCGATGGTGGTTACGGGGAGATGGTGGTCACTCACTGAGAGATGGTGGTCACTCACTGATAGATGCTGGCTGCTCACTGAGAGATGCTGGTTGCTCACTGAGAGATGCTGGTCACTCTCGGAGAGACGCTGGTTTCTGATAGATTTGTTATCCAAGTCAACTGATAACGGAAATGAAATCGAATATCATGACATAAAACAAACCAATATTTTGCATCACTGTATCTAATTATGATGATTTAAATCCACAACAGTATCAAATTATGTGAATTTATCGATAATAAAGTTATATATCTTTGGTAACCATTCAAATCGCACAACAATTATAATATATCTATGTAACTTTCTATCAACCGCCGTGTGATTCCATTAGGCTCTGATCGAGCTCACCTGACAAATCGAGATGCGTAGCGAGTTTTTAGCATAGGGAGGGACCCTATCCTCACAACCCGCTATCAGAAATGTTTTATAAGAATATACTTACCTGAAAAAATGTATAATGAATAACAGTAAGCAAACAAGTAAAACCCATACAACCATCTACAGGGTGAGATCAGCCTTCGTATTGCCTCCGTATCGTCTCATATCGTTACGTCAACGAGAAAATACACTGCCTTGGATCACAATATGGTCCCCATCACAAAACCAATATACAGCAAGATGTTTACAATGGGACACGACCATGCCCCTGCGGGGCCTCTATTTATCACGTGATCATTATCTTGATTCGTGAGTCATTCATATTTGGCCCCCTTGCTGTGCTTCCACCTGTTCGCTCCCCCCCCTCCCCCCCAGCTAATAGTTGAGGTAGCGTGTCTAGGGTGTGCAGTGTACGGACGCGAAGGAAATGAACGTTCTTGCAAGCAGTGAACGGAAACTGCGTTACCAACATTAAACCATCGTTCCCCATAGAGTGCGCTCTAGAGTACCATCAAACACTTTCAGCTCTAGGAATGCGTTACAGCTCTCATCTCATCACAAGACAAAATTTACCTGCGGGAAGAAGTATATTTCTTCTAGATACAAGGCCAACGGACCCGGAAGATGTGATCAACCTGGAAAAAAGAGCAAACATATAAGTATAACAGTGAATTGCGAAGTTGCGCCCACTTCAAATAAGATCTTATTCCTGGTAGGTTATACACTCGGCGTCATCCAAATAAATTCAGCAGGGAGGGTGTTTCCCAATTGTCTACCGTAATCATGGATAATAATCAAATTGACAACATATCCATAAGCGATCCACTTATGAAACAAATCTATTTAAGATGCCTGGCCGAAAACAAAATGCTCATGCATCCCCTAGACGGATATATTATTGTTAACAGCGAAAGCAACCCTAATACGATAGGCCATTGGATTCTCATATTTAAAAATAAGAATAAACCCTACATTTTTGATTCATTTAGATTTAATCCTGTAATCGACGGAGGAAATACAGTAACATATTACAAAACTCATGCAAATATAGCACTCATACAACAAAGCCAATTCAAAGCAATCATTCATTGTTCTGTGGAGCGCACTGTAATTACTTTGCATATCATCTATGTTGAAATGTTGAAATCCAACGTTTCTACAACAAAGAATTGTGAAAAAATGATACAAAAATTGATACATTACCGAAAATAAAAATTCCTGTAATCAAAATATGTGCGGACATTTAATACTGCTTGCAAATTACTCTGTAATTATTCCTAGTAAAATAAACTAAGTATCTATGTTTACATATCCTAACCCATTCGTCTGGAATGAAATATATTAAAAACGCCTTATGCCTAAGCAATCGAATTGCGATTATATCGTGAACGGATATTTTGTTATAACAATGTCATACAAAACATTGTACAACTCAATTGATTTACAATACACAATACTACACACATGCACACGATAACCCATCCAGCTTCAACCCTCCTGAGTCAAACCTACCCTCCGTCGACACCCCTCTACCCATACCGCACCACATGCGTTTCGGCGACAGGACACCCCTTGCGTTTCGTCGTTAGTACCTCTTGCGTTTTGTCGTTAGGACCCCTTGCGTTTCGTCGTTAGGACACCCCTTGCGTTTTGTCGTTGTTGTAGCTACTAGCAGGCAGATTTCCCTTTTCCTCAAATTTTTTTTGGCTGAAATTATACTCGCTGCATTGCTCCACCAATGCTCTGAAAGACCACTCCGCTTTACTACACTAGTTCCTCCTTAATACTCAAAGCCTTGCTCCACCATTCTAGTTTCCATGCCTCTGACGCAAACTCTAGGCTGAAAGAGCATTATTCAACGCAAGACTTTTGGAAGAATTACACTGACGTTTTACTGATTAATCTTCTAAATGACGTAGATTTACTATTTCCTCCTTAATGCTTGATGCCTTTCTCCACCATCCTAGATTCCATGCCACTGACACAAGCTCTAGGCTGAAAGAGCATTACTCAACGCAAGACTTTCGGAAGAATTACACTGACGTTTTCCTGATTAATCTTCTAAATGACGTAGATTTACTATTTCCTCCTTAATGCTTGATGCCTTTCTCCACCATCCTAGATTCCATGCCACTGACACAAGCTCTAGGCTGAAGGATCATTACTCAACGCAAGACTTTCGAAAGAATTACGTTGACGATTTACCGATTAATCTTCTAGATAACGTAGATTTACTTTACTTTGATCCACTTTGATAATTTTTTTAAACAACCCAGCTCTGCTTGTTCTTCGTCCCTGTCAAACATTTATCTTAGCTCTGCTTGCTCTGCTTCCCTATCATTCATTCGACACGAAACAACAGGTGAAACACTTGTCAACTCTCGCCAGATTTTTCGATTACGCAAAATGAGCTACACCTGGGTATTGCTCTGAAAACGCATGCTGGATCTTCAGATTCAATCTTTGTATTTTGATCTTCCTCTGACACTTGACTAACATTCAGGAGTTTTCTGTTTCGTTCAAATTTTTTTAATGTTAATTTATCAACAGCAAATGCGCTTTGTTGTACTCAAGCGTTGGATTTCAATTTTATAGTATAAAAAAAAAAAGTACGAGGACATGAGCAGGATACTTGTTACAATACTAATTTGAATAACACAAAAATCGCTGCAAGGTCTGCGAGATTGGTTTTCCAATAAATACGCATGTCGGTAATGTGATTGAATGTTACCATTGTAATGAAAAAATTCAAAAGCATCATACATTGCCGTGATCTATGTTAGGTTTACTGACTATTTTAAAATCCCTACCGCTATCAGCCATTGAAAGGGAGAAAGTCAATGTATGCACATCGACTGCTTACGATTCTATCATGTTGGCGTAAGTTTCCGAGACAATTGCGCATGACCGAAAAGAACAGAAGAATTAACTGAAAAATGTTACGACAGTTGAATTTCATTACTTTCAACCGGTTTCTTCAGCAGCATATTTTTAATTATAAATGACGTTTTTATTATGCTCCGGTACATTCGGGTTCTTGGAAATGCAAATGCGTCAACGCAGCCACACTTAATTGTTGCGCTATATTCATCAGTGGTGCATAAATTAGTCCTAAAAAATAGAGTTTTTTTCTCAGCCGTTTAGTGTTGTTTTGTTATCTCCATTGGCATGAGAGTTTACATATTCTTACCTCATGTAATATCTATTAATGCAGCTAGATTTTTTTTTTCTCGATATAGTGTGGTGTTCGCGGTAGTCCAATTTAACCCTGTTTGCTATGAGTTGCTGGTTAACTGATATCAAAGTTGAAATCCGGACTATTTTATTACAAAAAATCGGGAAATCTAGGAAAAAATTATCAAGCATTTTATGAAAAATACTCATTTTAGCATAAACCATATACCATCGTGACTTCAAAGTGCCTGCAATGAATGTACCTTTTGGCCAGCCAAACTATTTCATCACACGCAAGAGGCTGAGGAGCTTGCCTGGAGCGCCTTTGATACGGTCAGCAATCATGCATTATTGCATTCCGGTCTAAAGTTAGCAACGGGTGAAACTCTCCTCGCAGGCGACGGAAGAGAACCGTATTCGGCCGCAGTCGACAAAACGCTGTGGTTGCGGATTGCCGTCCATTCCCGAACTCTTTCTTTGCCGAATCATTTGGAAAACTTCGTCTCAGAGTCATCGGCGCGTTTGATGCGGGAACGCGCGTGTTTCAACTTTGCTAGGTTTGACTTTCACTGACTTGACTTGACAGTCGTGGAAACCTGGGAGCTGCAAATGGAATAGGCCAGGAATGATCTCCTCCAAAATGATGCTGGAGCAATGAATTTTATGCGTCGTTTTTGAATGATTCCTGATTTTTTTCGCTCTAATTAATGCGGGTTACATAAAATTGCAAACACGCATCATATTTCAATCAAGTAAAATAACATCTTTGGCTTCGTTTAATGGGATGAGAAACATAAATTCATAAATCCAATTTTCTGTCCGGAACTGTTCTGCGACATAGAAGAGCAGGTCGAAGAGGTTGCCTTTTATTTTACGTTGAGTACCTACGGTGAAACCGGTTAGACCAACATTTAGGGTGAAACTGATCGAAGCATCGTGGTGAGAGTTGTGGTGTAAGTTACAATTTCAGCTAAAAAAATTGTGTATAGTATAATTATCATCTATAATCATTGATTTTTAGTCCATTAATCTTTCAACGCTTGGCATTGTATAAGCTCAGCCAAGGATGGCCGACCATGACGTCAAGGTTGGCTGACCATCGTCCCAAGGAATGCCACCATCGCCCTATCGTAGGCCGACTATGGCTTAATCGGAGCCGATCATCGTCCCTAGGCCTGCCGAAGATATCTCAACCCTCATTCATAGCTGTGGAGAAAAATCTGTTGTAACAGATAAGATTATAAGGGGGCCATTTCTCTCTGCAATAATGAGCGATAAAAATAATAAGTTATAGAACTAAGGATTAGTTTTCCTAAATATTTCTGGAATGACATGACATTGCTAAGTAGACGACAATCGCTGTCTATCAAATGTAAATAAAACCGCTCACAGATTGCCGATTGTTGGCATGACAAAGGAGTAGAATTTTGTAACCTGCAGTTTCTTATTAAAATTGCATCCGTGAGTAAGACCAACTTTTATCCTCCGTGAGAGGTAACTCGACACAATTGCTTGTAACTCAATTGGAAAATACCTGAATAAAATTCAGTACATTCTTGATTCAGCCCCGCACAGTCACTGCTGTCAAAACATTTGAGATCGAACATTTTTCAAATCAATTGGTGATTTTTTGTATATTTAGTGTATCTTCAGTGTATCCATCATCCCGCATAAACAATATATATAAATTGAATACTTTTGCGTATCCTTTACTCCATATTATCTCTAGCATACCTAAAGCGTGTGTAATGATAGCGTTGGTGATGTTTGATGACACGACTGGTTGCATGTCCAGGGGAAGTTTGGAAGCACCAACACTCCCGCATACCATTGGTCATAGCGCTTGAGGGAGAGGCGGACGCGCGGGAGCGAAGGAAAACGATTGGCTGGTCATTCCTTAACGAGGTCCGAGACAATACTTTTACCACTGGTAATTAAAATATACCTGAAATTTTGCAAAGCTGAGTGCGGAGATGCGGTGTGTGGTGACCAGAGCCGAATGCGGGATGCGTGTGCGGCGACCTGCAAAAGAGAATGTGGAAGAGCGGGTGCGGGACCTGCAGAAAAGAATGTGGAAGAGCGGGTGCGGGACCAACCGAATTTTTTTTGCCGAAGGCGGTGTGCAGCAACCTACAGCAAATGGTGTGGGAAGTGGATGCGGAAATTCCAAAAATTGGTATGTAGTGACGGTCTGCGGTGTGGCAGGGCGAGTGCGAAACCTGCAAAAAAAATATTTCCGGCCCGCGCACATTTATTTCTCTTCAATCGGTGTCAGAGAGGAGGAGGCAAATTGTAACGGGACTGTGATGCAGCAACTAATATGTGAAGAGAACATTTTTTATGCGAACCGTTATCTCTGATTGAACAAAATTAAGACTGTAGACTTACTTGGTGTGTTCCTGTTGCCGAGCTACTTCTGGCATTTAACGCCTGTTAACCAAAACGAGAGAAGAGTCGTTCAGTCGCGGTGTTACAGCAGCAGGAAACCATAGATGCCGAGGAGGAGATCATAAGAGGACAGATCTATTCACTAGATGAAATGGATTAATAATGTATTGTGTTATATCTGTGTTCTGACAATCACCTGCTAGTTATTATTATTATTAAATAATTTATTTCCATCGTCTGGCAATGGGGTATCAATTTCTTTTAGGTTACACATAGAGTGTCTTTAATGGAAGCGTTTTCAAATTCTATTTGTTCCCACACTACGGGATTGGTTAATGAAAAATTGCACAGTTGATTATGAAAATTACGGTTTTCTTTTCCAATTTACAATTAGTCAATAACACTGTTTCTTTCTCCATTAAATATTTTAATTTATCAAACTGTGTCAAGAAGCGGAAGCAGAAGCGGAAGCTACAGAGTGTTCAGAGGGGCGGTGTCGGGAGGTACCATTGTTCAGGTACGAAGGCAAGTGTGCGGACATTACATTTAGCGTGTGGTTGTCCACCTCTGCATTTATGTGACTGCATCATGTGTTTCTGAAAAAGAGAAATACAAATAACGAACGTAAATTTCTTACTTAGGATACTTATAAAAGAAGATTATATATTTGAATATTCTATGAAATTTCAATCATTAGCCAAATATTGTTGCCATCGGGAACATTTTATCGCTAAATAACTTTTATCGTAAATGATTAGATGCAAACTTTTTATGGTGCATAGCGACGCCGGTAAGAGGAAAAAAATACAAAATTACACCAAATTATTTGGCGGATTTTTTTGGGTATAATTATACAATATGACGTGACAGTTAATATTACCTTCTCCCTACGACTTAATTGTTCTTAGTATCTTATCGCTGTTTACAGAAGTAAAAATATGCAAAATTGACTACCTTAATAAACATTGTTTATGTTTATATTTAACACTGGGAGTTCGATGAAGAATAATGGGCAATTATGGGATTATGGGCAATATCTTACAGTTATTCTCTTCCATTACCGAATCGTATATTATCGCCACAATTCGGAAGGAGACAAAAGAACATCATAATATCGCCGCAACGGTCAGTCATGTCGATATAAAAACTCTTCATATAGAAGAAATATGCATTTTGATAGCAACAAATACGCATCAAATGGAACAAATTCCATACGCTCATCAACTAGTTGTGTTCAGTTGACCCTAAAAGCAACGTTCAGTCAGAAGCCCATGAATAAACTCTTAAAAAGGCAAACTGAACCATTACAGACAAATGTTCTTTTCCAATGTTATTCCTCTCTTGACAACCATTAGATTGGACGGATTCCTGGTCGATGTCACTATTAATTGACCAAATTAAGATATTGAGGAAGATTTCTGACTAAGAAGGGGGTGCGTCGCCAGCGAAAACGGATATTCACGGCTATAATGGCGGATGAGAAGACTACATTCATTATATGGCTCGGATATTGGTGTAA
>SDVV010003198.1:11687-21705 GCA_016164225.1 Gammarus roeselii | reverse complement strand
TAGTATTTCCTGGATGTTCATGGTCAACTCATCGATGCGGCAGTCCCTTCGGTCGTTGTCCGCCGAGGTGGTGCTGGTCATCTTTTCGAGGCTGATGTTCTTGGCAGATGGAATCTTGGTGTTTGATGTTCTGGAGGGGATGCTGGTCCCTCCCAAATGGAGTTTCTTCCGACTCCCCATCGGCCCCCTGGTTTGCGCCAGGGGCCTAGGGGGCTCACTCTTGCTGACTTATTAGCTGGCTATAGCGATTTTACTTTCAACGTTACACGACCTCAAATGTTTAGTCAAAGCAAACGTGCGGTTTAAGGTCCCAGCACAAACTAGGGACCAATCTGTGCTATAGCGGGGGTTCTCTGAAAAGATCAGTAAAACGTGGTAAAGGGAACAATGAAAATTCCACGAAGTTAATGCAGACTCCCCCGTGAGGCGGTGCACGATGAGAAATAGTCGTGCATGTCTCATTTATTCACCATAGATCTAGACAACGGAGATCTCTTTAGCCAAATTACTGTTCATAATCGCAAGAAAGTTATTTTCCCATCCCAAAATTGACTGGATTCTTATCGATATGGAACCAAGAGAAGTCTGTACTGGCACGAGGTGTTATCAGTTTCGCTATTATGGAACAATATGGCGGTATCAGGCAACTGCGCGATGCGAAACTACGTAACGGCCGTAAGAATGTGATAATCTGGTATGCACGCAGTGATGGTCCGAGCCTCAGATTTGAAACTAATTTTTATATCCATCCACAGAGCTGTGGGTTGCACGACCGATGACTGCTCCACACAGTCCAAGAACTGTTGACGCTTCATCATTATTCCCCTGCAGATCCTTGGCAACATTCTCATTACTCCACATGCTTAATGTTCCCACAGCCGGTCTCGAATAGCATTCAATGCCCAGAACCTTCAACCTTATCCCACACTACACGAATCATTGCAACTTCTACCAAGCATGGCAGATCCATTTTCCTGAGTTTCCATCAAGTCTTTGACTACCCCAGTCTTCAGGCCATCAACGTTCGATTTATAATGACTATCTCTTAGATTTTCTTCTACGCTTGCCCTAGACTCGCGCTGTAACTGTTGGTCATTTTAAGTGTGGCTTTTATTAAACCGTAGGCAAGGTATAAATATACCTCAAGGTGTATTCTGAACATAAGGAGGTGGGTTTTGGGTTTTGGAAAATTCATATTTGCATTCGAACGCAGATGCAAAAATTGATATATGAAGGAATTTTAAATGTATTTATTTTGCAGGAAAACGGTTCACGTGTTCCAGAAAAAAAGCTTCATCAAATCATATAAGAGTCTTGTCTATCCTAACTTGATTCTTCTGCAATAAAGTTTGGGGCGGAAATTGCTGCTGCCCTCCACAGCGCTTACAGACAACCACACAAGATATGTTCTCACTATGCAACCTTACTTGGCTCACAATTATTCTTCGTTCCATTGCGCAGAAATTCACATTTAATCCACCGTTACAAACTTTACTGTATGTAACAGATATTTTTCTTTGAGGATTCCCTCCCTTAGATCATAATTACTTCGCTAGAAACGGTCCATTTAAAACAAACCTTTCAGCGTCTGTCGCTCACTCTGCGTCTTATGCCGCACCAAGGGTGTGGGTTAAATTCTAGATCAAGTCAAACTTCATCGGGGCTTTGACGAGAGTGTCAGCTCCCCTGTACGGCGCCGAGGGTGTGGAATTCTTTACACCCATTTTCTAGGGAGATAACGTGACCAACAGTTTAGAAAAGGCACTTAAACAATGTATTGTCGATTCTTGCCGAGATTGGTGTCACGTTGTTTGGTTACACTGATGGAGAATATCATTAGTTCTGCAGCGTCAGGAGAGGGCTCTATTAAAGGTAGAAATTCACAGCTGTCTACCTGACCCTCACTATATTATAAACTTATAAACTTCGCTGTTAATTTTCAGCGAAATAACGTTTTTTAATTTTTTTGACTTTCGCGACCACCATGTGTGTATGATGTAAGTAAAGATTTGATATATATACATATATATCCATATACATATACATATACATATACATACACATATACATATTACAAAGAAACAATTCGTTTGAAACACTTTAAAACAATTTCTTGCATCAAATCAATTTGGTCAAACTGAGATTCACTTTTCCCTGCCTTGTCACATTACTTGAACCCACATCGACTCTTATTTCCCTTCACCAACACACTATTTAAAAAAAACGGAAATGGCCAATGCAATTTCTCGTCCGAGTCACAATTGTGCCGAATCATTTACAAACGGCAAGTAAGTTGGATGTCAACTCCATCCTTTCGCTCTCAGGAACTGGAATCTTTGATCGAATACACTCTTGTTCGCTTCCCAGACTCCTTCATAGAATACAACAGAACGCACCATCATCTCAATCCCTATTCCGTCAAAACCATTCCCCAGCCTCGCCCCGCATCATATATCAGTTTAATCAGTCGGTTGCCTGCACTAAATCTATGAACCATCGGCACGCATCCTTTCCTTTCTGTAGGTACTTGTCGCATGCCAAATAAACTAAAATATTCGATTCACACTCTACCACTCATAAAAATAACTCTGCTCCTACAGATCGCACAATATGTACCATCTTGCCACATTAATAATCATCTCCATCACCCTTACATAATCGAACCGTACATGCACTGCGCCCGTTAATCCGCACTTTTTCATTTAATCTACACCTTATCCGACAGAGAACAACCACTTTACAACCTCAAACAGTTTTCAAGGATCATAGGCTCTGAAGATGTGCAAGGTACCGTTTACTTGTTTATCTGCATAGCATCCTTTCTCAATGAACCCAAAAAAAGTCCAAGAGATTATCAGATTCTTCTCACTCAAGATGTTGGGGAAAACCAACTTATACATGACCTCATAGTTCTGAAACTATAACTAGTTTGATTTTTTCACGCAATTAGGTTTGTAGAAACCTCGATCTCATCGTAAAGATTACATGTACGAAGTCCCTCAAGACATTTATCTTACGATCATTATCTCTAATGCTGTGCACGAGAATCTGAGCACCCACTTGTGATGTCAATCATTTCTCAACTTTCAATACTTTTCATCCTGCTAACTATTCAAAATTTCTTTTTGTACAACCAGAGGGAAGCATCAAACTCAACATTTGAAGATGTCACCAGAGATGACCTATTTTATTCTCAACCTCAACGAGACATGCGGCTGAAGAGAAGTATTTCAGAAGAATTTGCTAGCAGGCAATCGGACGGGCCTCTGCTTGGTGTCTCTCTGAACCCACGAATTTTCATTTGTGAAAGATTGTCGAGTGTAGGTGAAGCTTCCACGAGTTTAACCAAGCGCCGTTCATGCTCAAACTGCATCAGTGTAGCTCACAGCAGTTATGCATAGTGGCCCGGCATACTACGTAAAGCAAAATGATGTGCAACATTCAAAAGCGTGAATATATAGTTAAAAAGTATGATTATGGAGGTTATAAATCGGTCTTGTGAAACCTATTAAAATACTCAAATTAGATTAAACAGCCTGAAAATAAATAATCCGTATGTTTAGGAGTTTATTTGCATAATTCTTCCCTCTTGATAGGTCTTCAGCAACTGCAAAACCTTTCCCTTCTATCTGTGAAATTACCTTACCATACCGCACGTGTAGTCCATATACATGATGCTAGAGAGAGCTATCAGAGCAGCGTAGCGCACTTCGTCGCCTGAACGGCTAGACCGCACATCTGCAGACCGCAACTCGGCAGCGGCTTGGCGGATCCCAAGTAGCTTGAGACGGATCCTGGTCACATCTTTCGGCTTGTGTACTTCCTGGAGACAACGAGAAGAACTGAAACTACAACGAGACATTACTTGAAGTTCATAATCAGAGCGGCAAGCTCAAGGCCTAAATAAATCATTGGGTCAAACCGTACGGAGCCGGGTGATTTAATTAAAGTGCTGGACGACCTGGACGACCTGGACGAGGGAGAGGGAATACCTTGCACCTATGATGCGGTGTAGGTAACTAATACTATGTGAAGCTGTCGAGCTCTGATGGCGACACTGGTATTAAGAGCTCACCCACGACACTGATCAAGTGAACGGGTCTCATATTGTGAACGAAGCGATAATGCGACTTGTCATTGGACGCGTGACCGCACATGAATATGTCGAGGAGTATGAGGACTGTCTTGCCGTCGGTAAACTTTCACTTTGGGAGTGACTACTGTGTATAGACATGCGTCTGTAAACACACATCCGTGGAGTCATAAATGTATGTGTTCAAATATTTTAACAATTGATGCATGTTCATATTAGTGTTCGTGTTTATAATGTCAGCGAGGTTTGAATATATACAACACTCATGTCCACGTCCAACGGAAGGGTTGGGAGTGGTGGAACGAGGAGGTCGAACTGGCGGTGGCTCAGGTGAGAGCTTTGAGTAGTGGTTGCAAGTGCGGTCTCCATGTCCATGCCTATTCACACGCACATTTATATTCATATTTATATTTTTAATTTTAATATTTATATCTACATACATACATGTATACATATACATATGCATATACATATATACACACACACACGTGACAATGAATACTCACCCACATGTGATAGAACAACCTCAGCAGTGTGAAAAACATTCGATCTTGAAGCATTCTCTTGAAGAAAATTGGATTTGGTTGATGGGACTTAAGTTCTGCTTCAATGGCAATAAGTAGATCGACGGCGACCTCCTGTTGCGGAAGAGATCAGATATAGCTGACTGGAAATATTTGTAGTGGTTATACTTCCAGGTGAGAAACATTTGTACACATCAGTGCAGACGAGCTTATAATTTCATAAATGCTATCCTCTTCAGACCACAATCATCTAACTAAATCGGCCATTCAATATTATCCCTACATAAACCGTTAGTAGTTATCACACCCACGCAGTGCAGAGACTCCGACGATAAGTGACTGCAAATTTCTGGAATACTCATGAATAAAACATTGTATGGTGCGTCTATAAAATGTAGTTCTTCCCAATTGGCAGTATTGCCTAGAAAATGTATATTCGGTCAAACGTGATATTAGAACATCGTGCGAACTCACAGTTGCCTTTTCATCAGCTTCTTCCTGGATTAGGATACATTCCAGAAAGGGAGCATAGGACAACCCTCTGAAATTAGACACAAGGGCTTCAATGTGTCTGTTTTCACTGTCATCAGGATCGATCTCAAAGTGACTAAGGGCATTGAGGTGCTTCAGAAGATGCGAAAGGTCCCTCTTGCGAATTTTGGCGCGAGCTTTAACACCTGGCGGAAGGTGAACAAGGTTAACATGATACCGGTTATTTCAACAAAACATCGGCAATTGTTTAGTGAAATGCGGTTTTGAACCACTCGATTCAGTTCGTCTGTAATGGTCGAGTTGCTGTCCCACTAAAGAGAATGGCTGAAACACCTGTCATGACAAAATGCTTCGATGCAAATACCTTTAGATTAAAAAAAATAGCAAAGGAATATACACACAAATAAACCTCACCCATTATGAGAGCAGGAAAGATGAGGGAATGAAGTCTCAAACAAAATCGATACCAAGCTGATCTAAATGAACTTACAGTTTTGGTGGGTAAGGTCATTCCATTAAAAAACATAACTTGAACAAGAATGTGCACCATGATTCATCGTTCGTCAACAAGAAGAATCTTGAAACGATTTGTATTGCAGCAGCCTATCAAATTCGATCACAATAGATTTTTCACTTATGAACACTAAAATTAATACAGACTCAGTTATATATAATGGCTTTGATCACGCTCCGTGAATTAAAATCACGTTAATATTATAGCTAAAGAAAGTTTGGATGAATTAGCTTGAATGCATTATCCTAACCTTACCACTATATTTTTTTTTGGGACGGACAGTACCACTGTGGCGGAGAAATCAGCGTACCAGATTGCGGGGCAACCATCTGGTACTGCATTTTGTGGGTTCGCAGCGTTCTTCTTGAAGAGATCGGTCGCCTCTACCCTCAAAGTCAATCGGACCATGTGACCCTCAAAGAAGGGGAGAAACTGCTGCATATCAATATATACCTGCATAGATACTTGTCGAGAAAATATGGATCGTTATTGAGTGGATGGTTCGCAATCATAATTTTTTTGCAACTGTACTCGTGATGGACCGGATGTAAATTTTTGGACCTTAACGAATGTGTACGTGGAAATCTAAAGTTTGACGTCAGAAGAGGCGGATACAGAATATCATTAGCACGTAGGCGGATATTTTGCCATATTACTATTTATTTTGAATTTCTTTCCATCATCTGTCAATGAGTTTTCAATTCTTAAATATAACATCTAATTACGTTATCAAATACACTATTTGAACTGGTGAAACGTAAAGGTAAATTGAATTCTTTACAGCTCATCTCTGGTGGCCTGCCGGTTCGCGTTTAGTTGACAATTGAATAGAATAAAAAAAGTTTCATGACTGTACGGTGAGAATTCATCTTGTATAACTTCCCCAAATCATTGAAAGAATTAAAAATGTGAAAATATATAACCAACTCTGCTAATCAGAATTCCTGAAAATGAAGGCGAATTGCAAACGATATAGTGAAAAATTAATGTTAAAGAAGATTTTCACAGCTTTCAAGGTCAACCCCTCCGCTATAGTTCATCAACATATTCATCGACATTAACATCTAGTCATTAGCATGTATTTAAAATAAGTCCAAATCCATGGGATGCATGAGAGTGCATGTAAGGGTTCAGACCTATTTGATCAAATTCCTGCATCTGGCGACTGCTCTGATTTTGGCGTGTTCTAGCCCCAAATAAATTCACGACTCCATGCGTCACTCGATGGTTGCTGGAATTTGTTTGAGTGTGTAATCAACATGTTCTAACAGCGCCAAGTGATTTCATTTGTACGCAGCAACACAGAAAATTCAATAAATCCAATTGCATATTTTGCCCATGTGCATATTGCTGAACTTTTTCATGCGATTGAAGAACATGAAATGCGAACAATAATAGGAACTGAGGGCTTGAAGTTTACAGAGGTGCAACGCAAGTGGATCAACATTAAGTATGGCGGAATCATTCTCATGAATCCATGAAACGTGCATTTTTTATCAAATATGATTCAAAGATGATTGAAAAAAACTCGTTCATACCTTCCGCAGAATTTGTGAAGGCCTACAAATAATATAATTGCACGAACAATGAAAAACGTTTAACCTCTAATAAGTCTACAGAGTAATCAGGTATTCCAACAATACGAAAAATCATTCAATCGATGCAAAATTATGCCAAGCTGCTGAATATTGTTAAAAACATAAACTTGATTCAATCTAATAAGATAAAATCAAACCGTACAAATTACCTTGTTGCCAAGAACTTTACGACGACTACAAAATCGAAATTTGGGTTTGTGCCATTGGATCTTTCTCACAGCGAAATCTTACACTTTGCGATGATAGATTGACATGGAAACTTTTTCGAGGTGATAAAACCCAAAGCAATGGAGGAATCCTTGGATTACATAAAAGATAATGAAGCCTTCACAGAGTATAAAAAATATGATAAGTTCCTCTCAGAGATAGAAAAGTATTTCGGAAACAATGAGTACAACAATTGTTTTGGCGATCTTGTCCCCACAGTTCTCAGCAGCGCACTCAAATTACTCATCACAATCGTCGTAACAAACCCGGACATCGTAACGAAAACTGTAATTAATCCGAACAACCTTAAGTGTGATAAAAATGTTCAATACTCAATATTTGTAGCCAAAAAAGTGGACCACTATAGTAGTCTTTCCCCAACCCACCCTCTGAAGCCATATTTCGAACAACAAAATATTGCAGCGAAGCGAAACTAGCATGTAGAAACAAATGTGCAGTGTTCCACTAGGTATTCTCCTTTGCAATACGACAATGATACATCCATATTCGATGAAGAGATGCCTCTGCAATCATCCCAAAGTTACACCAGCTGTCCTGTAAGTAAAAACAAATGACTGGAGGCACAAACTGTTCAAGCTAGGAGAAGCAACCACCCCTTAACAACCATGTCTGCAAATAGCGATCAGAACCTAAATAATTTCGTGATTGAACATATCAACGTTAGATGATGAAGAAGGAATCAATTGAAATTTTATGTTTGACTGAACCCTGGCTGGAATCTGACATTACCACTACCTTCATCGAAATTGGCTGCTTCAACTTTTATAGAAAAGATAGAGAAAGGAAAGTAGGTGGAACAGTGATTCATGTGCGAGAAGCATATACCTCTTCTCAAGTAATGCTTAACGATAGCAATGAAGCTTATGACCTTTGGGTGAACATCCAGGTACGACAAAGCAGATCGTTTGTTGTTGGTAAGTGTACAGTCTTATCAATAGATCGAAGAATGATTTAGGGAAGCCATCTGCTTAAGAAACGCTGTACATTTTGGGAGATTTCAATGATACTCAATTGAAATCGGAAACCAACAAAATGCCGATTTTTGACAGACTGACTGAATCATCTCATCAACAGTGCAACAAGAATTACACCCGTATCTCAAGCTGTATTGGATCTGCTCATAGGTAACAATCAGTCTTCCTTTGTTCCAACAGACGTGGAGCCCAATTCTTTCTCAGATCACCATGAAATAAACCGCACCATTTACATCAAAAAAGAGAAGAAACAAGTTTACAAAATAACCAAAAAATTGCACCGCGGATAATTTCAGAGCACAACTAGTGGCAAACGTCGAGATGATAAAACAGATACATAGCACGAATCACATCACAGAGCAAGCCCAATTACTCACAGACTATCTTCTCACATGTCTGAGCGCTGTGGCGCCAAAGGAAACTAAAACAATGTAAAGCATGCCGGTTAAATGGATTACATAAAAACTGAAACGAAATTACATTAAAAAAATATCTCAAACGCAGAGCAAAACGAAGCATCACTTAGTTACAATTTTTTCGGATACAAAAAAAGAAGAATCAAACTAGAAGACAGGAGGGCAAAAATTAGATACCATCATGAGAGACTTGAACAGTGCAAAAACAATCAAAAAGAAACTTTGAATTTACTGAAAAGAATAGCTCCCTACCAAAAAAAAACTCCTACTTATCCGATTACTGAAGGAATTTCAGAGAAGTTCAACAACTACTTCGCTGGAGTTGGAGAAACAACTCCAGAGAAGCTTACTAAGGACAGAGCGACGCAACAAATACACGGAGTCCAAAAGCTTCCGATGGAGACTGCGACCAAGACGCAAACGTTAAATGGAAACCAAAGCAAGTATCGCAACACTAAGTGAAACTAGCTGTATTTGCCTTTAGGAACAAATTCTACAGGAATATATGGTTTAGCCCTACAATATCTGAAAGACAGCCTTATAGTTTCCTTGCCTTATATCAGCCCAGTTATTAACAACTCCATAGCAATCGAAGCATTTCCACAGATCTGGAAACCTGCAATCATACAAGAAATTCATAAATCTGGGGACAAGAATGAACCATAGAAGTTTATACCGATCAGTCTTCTGCCTGTCCTATCCAAGATTCTAGAAAATGTAATATCTATCCAATCGATTGATTATCTCGAATCAAACAAGCTGTTCAATGACTGCCTGTATGCTTATCGGCTAAAATTGTCTACAGAAGACGCACTTATGAGCATCACTGAATGTGTTCGTATTAATATTTGCTTCCATGTTCCACCGGAGTCCCAACGCGAAGTTGATGCAGACTCCCATGTTGGGCGGTAGCATCACTGAAGGTCTGTACAAAAACTTTGATGAGGGGCAAATATCTCTGCAGGTATTGCTGCACTTATCGAAAGCATTCGACAGTGTAAGAGATACAATTCTTTTTGGCAAACTCTGAAACATCGGAATAGACCCTACTCAGTTCGAAAGTTATCGGATGAATCGGTAACAATCAGTTATACTCGATAACGCAACTATGTCAAATTAGGCCACAGTTGCCTTTGGGGTCCCTCAAGGTTAGATACTTGGCCCTTTGTTGGTCTTGTT
>SDVV010003198.1:0-11663 GCA_016164225.1 Gammarus roeselii | reverse complement strand
AAAAAAAAAAAAGGGAAAATGGTAATGTACGCCGATGATTTTCAAATATTGCTTTCCCGAAAGCAGTCGGATCTGAAATCTTGTTATGATAAAAATGGACTCAAGCTCAACTCTGAACAAACAAAACTAATCTTGTTCGGCTCGAACTCTAAAAGAAAAGCAGTTCCAATGAATTTATTAATGAGGATAGGCAAATCGGATATTCTTGTTGAAGATAAAGTTTCTAAGTCTGAGAGAATGTTTCGATCCCGATCTTTCCTTCAAACACCACGTAACTACTGTGTTCCAAGCTGAATGGAATGTTTAGTTCCTTAACTTCGCAAAAACCAATTGGACCACAAATCAATACATCAGATTGCCCACGCTTTAGTATTTTCTCATATCAACTACAGTCTTATTAGGGGAAAACGCACCAAACTCAAGGAGAGAAAGTACAACGTTCTATAAAACTTTGCAGCAAGAATAACATGCGATGGTAACCAAAGAAAAAGAGACTACGTAAGTCCTCTCCTCGGAAAATTACAGTGGCTCAATATCGACAACAAACACTCTACGAGTCTATCAGAATTCATAAAGATCTTCAAGCAAACTTTCACCTGGCAGCCAAAGGCACATATTCTCGAGGTGAAAAGAACAATCGATTCACGAGAAATAATGATACTCTGCACGTTGAACACAGGAAAACAGAAACTGCCTGTCGAACTTTTTCGATCACTGGATCAAAATACTGGAACAACCTCCCAACAAGCCTCAAGAATCTTGAATCCAACAAGTCCTTCAAGAATAGTCTCAATGAACATCTGTTGACCGATCAATTCAAAACTATAACTTGGCCAGCAAACACAAGCTAAATGCATAATACCAGTAACCAGAAAAAGCAATTTCTGTTCATGAGCGACCACCATCCCCAACGACCACCACCATAACTCTCAACATTGAGACGCCATCTAATCGTTTCTACTCAGACGATACATATGTTTTCTATGTTGCTACTCTTTACAATAGTCTTTGCAAATTACTATAAGTGTTAACTAGCGTTTCGTCTATTTCTATGTTTTAAATGTTCCAGTTATCTTGGTATAATAAAAATACAAACTCTGTCTTTTCGAGAAACGATAGGCAGCTTCTAACTTTGACAAAGTTTTTTTTATTTGATTTAGGCCTCATTTCCACCAGAGCCTCAACGTGAGTCATAATAGGCTCCCGTAGGGCGCGACCGTCGTGGATCCAGGTAAGTCTGCACGGCCTCGAGTGCGAAAATATTTGTTTTGTCAAGATGAAGTCGGTACATATTTCATTTGTGGCATATTCGCGTATTAGTGCGTACGAGTGAGTAAAGAGTTGATGCGTATCTTCGTAAAATGTGTTATTTCTGTGCGTAATGGGGTGGAGGGACCACCTCATTTGCACAGGTGTTTGAGGCTTAGACAGCTTCGTAAAGTCCGGTATGTTTTCCGAAAGCGATAAGCTTTTTACGGTAGGTTGGGTCCGTGAGTAGGCTTTGTAGGTTGCACGGGGGATCTAGGAACGCTCGTAGGGCTGCCGCGAGTTCGTTGCAATCCATCAGTAAGGGTTTCACGCTGATAGCCACTTGGTGGCAACAGGGGCAAGGTGGCGCGCTTGGTCTTATGTCGACATCCATCAGGTGGTTGTGAGTTATCCACGTGTGTCCCGTGCACAAGCGGTTGATGAACACTTGGTCTTTTCTGTTGGTGAACTTAGTTTCCCATTCTCCGACTGAGGGCTTGACTGAAAGCCTCTTCTGTACACTCTGCTGCCACATTTCATCCCATCGGGATGTTATATGGGAGTTGATGATAGGGAACCAGTCCCGGTAATGTATTGCAAAATTTTTTCTTGGTGAGTAGATGCCAGTTTAGCAAGCGAGTCCGCAAGTTAGTTTCCTCTTATTCCCAGGTGCCCGAGGATCCAGCAGAATTCCACTGCCTGACCCGTCTCGGTCATCACGAAGAGATAGTGCTGCATCTTACGTGAACAGGATTTTCATAGTGCTGTGTTTTAGGCTTGGTGAGGACACTCAGACTGTCTGAGAATACGACGTATGTGGGGAAGCGATGTGTTTTTGCGTTAGAAAAGTTCTAGTTCGAGTGCGCGAAGCTCCGCAGAGAATACGGAGGCCTCTTGTGGGAGGGTGGCCGAGAGTGGGGTGTCCCCGCACACAGCTGCGGCTCCCAATCCGTCCGCGGTTTTGGAGCAGTCACGACGGTGTATATGCGGTGGCGCTCTAAATATTCTTTTTCGAGTAGTCTTAGGAATTCCTGCCGGTATCCGTTGGTTGGAGTAGTTGATTTAGGGTAGATTGGCAGGTTTAGGTTGTCCGGTTTCGAGTTGATCATTCATGTTGGTGTGTTAATTTGAAGGATTCGGTAGGAAAATGAAGACTTAATAGCTTTTCGATTGATGTTTAGAGAGGTCAGCAGGTTGTCCACACGTGGGGAAAACGGTGGGCATATATTCTTTACAGCCGCAAAAAAGCGCCTATCAGATATGTTAGTGATGCGGCCGATTGCAGGGTTGTTGATAAGACTTCTAGTCTTAAAATAGTATTGTAGTGAAAGTTTGTCTCGCCGGAGCGGAAGTGAAAGTTCGTTAGCGAGCACGTTAAGCGATTCGATTGGAGTGAAGTGGAACGCGCCGGTTGTGATACGCAAAGCATTGTTTGCGATGGTCGAGAGAGGGTCGAGAGTGGCTTTGACTGCAGATCCGTAGACAACTGCTCCGTAGTCCATGCGCGAACCGAACTCATAACCAATGCGTTCGTTGAGGTGGTTCCAAAACGTGCCAATTATTATAACTGATTTTTTGACAAAGGTCAACTCTATTTTAATATAATTGATTGAATTATTATTAACAATTACCGTGCCATTTTTGATGATACAATCATCGCCTTATAAGCAACCATTTACCTTTGTCCTCTATAACATGAGTATTTTCATCCAACTTGTGTACTCCAGCATCGTATTATTTTCTAATTGTCAATCATTTAGTCATTCCCTAGCGGTCTTCAAGCGAGTACATTGTATATTCAGTTGTTTGGTACACATGTTATGTATAACTTTTTACCTTGTTTAACTCATGTCGCCTATTCATCCATCCATTATCAATACAATGGTTTAGACCCATCTGTACAATATGATAGTGCTGTTCGATTTCCAAACCTTATATTGTATTCATGTTTTCTGTATAATTCATGTCGTCCATCCACATCTTCGTCATCGTACAATAATGTAGACTACTCATTACAATATGTTAACACATTTTTATCTCCCAACCCCATGTTCTCGGGACTCTAACCACATGCATTCCGGGATTTCCCCACCACATGTACTTGTTATTTATCGCATCCTTGTATTTCGTTTTTTATCCACCCCAAGTATTTTTCATTTCTCAACCCCGCGTGTCACTGGTTTTCCCGACGCCACGTAGTCTGAATTATTTTGTCATAAGATATTTTCTGTACGTGCACAGATGATACTGTTGTAAATAATACTTCGCTCCATGTATTCCGAACCAGCGGCCCCTAGAGCTGAGCTGTGGCGAATTCAAATTCATCTTTCAAGGAACGATAGGTAGCTCTCGGCTTTGTCGGGAGGCCAACTCGACGAGAATATAATTTATTGAATCATATCCATCATTTACCGTACCATTCTTTAAAAATAAAATCATCGTCACATAAGCTAATATTGGGCTTAATCTTCTATAACATAAGTATATTAATTAGATTTCTGTACTCCAGTATCGAATTATTCTGATTGTCAATGATTTAATCATTTCCTAGCGGTCATGAAGTGTATATATTCAGTTCTATGTATATAATCTAAGAATATATTATGTAGTCTATTCACCACTTCATTATTCATACAATGTTTTATACCCATCTCTCTAATATGTTAGGGCATTTCTTCATGAAATATGTATATCCAGTGCTATGTATATATTTTATGTATAATTTATGTCACCTATTCAACCCTTTGGTATTCATATTTTACCTAATTTTGCAATATGTTTGCGCATTTCGATTTTCTAACCCCATATTCTCAGGATTTCTTAGCCCATGTGTTGGCGGCTTTCCCAATCCTGTGTATTTCCCAATTTTCCCAACCCCATGTATTTCGCGATCGCCCCACCCCATGTATTTCGTGTCAAGCATTCCTGATTCTTACCTCAAATAAGATGTTGACTGTTGATCATTGAAAATATAATTTATCATCTGTCGCATGAAATCAGAACCGGCGGCGAATTTCATATTGAATTTTTGTTTTCGTTAATTCAAATAGTGTTTACGGCAATAAAGTTTTATGGGTACTATTTCAAAAATTGAAAACCTATTGCCAGATGATGTAAATGAATTATTTTATAATAATTCCATTATTATACAAATTGCCATCCATACAATTAAGTAGGTGTGTGCACATATAAATGTGTATTATACAGATTGTCATCCATTATTGTAGGTAGGTGTGAGCACATATGAATGTATCATACTAATTGCCATTCATATATGTACGTAGGTAGGTGTGCACATATTTATGTGTATTATACCGATTGTCATCCATGTATGTAGGTAGGTGTGTGCACCTATGAATGTATTTGTCTGTGTACATGTAAGATGGTATATTGTGAACTCTTTTCAGTTCCATGAAAACGAGCCAACAGCACACTAGAGATGAGCTGCTATGTGTTCATTTTGGATTTATCAATCCCATGCCCCGTGTTTTTAATAAGATTTTCAATAACATATCGTGAATAATGTTTCGGAACAAGAATTGGCCACAAACCGGCCGCCGACAGGAGATGTGCCGTCACAAATTCACATTCTCTTTTTTCCCTAATTCAAATAACGCATATGAAAATTAAGTTTGATGTATTATACTTAAGTATGGAAAACCCATTGCTAGACGATGAAAATAAATTCAATAATAATTTAATGATGATCTTGCGTTAGCGTTTGACAACTGTCGAATCGTGACTGTTTCCAAATAACCAGCTTGGAAGAAATAATCAAACACATCTTATCTAAGTTTAGATCTAGGCCGCAATACGATGCACTTTATTTTGTGTATTTGAGTGACCAGGGAACGCTGCATCGGATTGCTTTCCATATATGTAGGCAGGTGTGTGCACAAATGAATGTGTATTACACTTTTCGTCATCCATGTATGTAGGTAGTCGTGTGCACATTTGAATGTGTATTGGTATGTGTACATGTATGATGGTATATTGTGAATTCCATTCAGTTCGATGTAGGCATTCCAGCAGCACTCTAGTGATGAGCTGCGATGTATTCTTTTTCGATTTATCAAACTCATGCACATTTTTTATTCTAAGATTTTCAATAACATATATTGTGGATCATGTTTTGGAACATGATGTAGCTACAAACCGGCCGCCGACAGATGCGCTGTCACGAATTCACTTTATCTCTCGTTTCGCTAATTCAAATAGCGCATATAAAAACTAAGTTTGATGTATTATACCTAAGTATTGAAAACCCATTGCCAGACGATGGAATTTAATGATTTAATAATAATAATAATAACATCAGCAACAATACTGACGATCGTCACGAATCAACTTCGATACGATGTACCTGAGATTACATTTTGATCAATAATAACAAGTTGTGTAGTTAACCAAAATTAAATTATCAATTACGAACAGTAATTAAATTTGATCTAAATATTAGGAAGTAACAGCATTAACCCTTCCATAGTGTATCTATTCATAATCGATTAGATCAATTCACGCCGTTAAGTACCATGATTTGGGATGAGTGTTGGCGTATGGGAATGTATGTAGGGGGTATATTGCTGACTGTGTCAGACCGCTGTCAAGTCAACATAAAAATGCTGATGGGTCTGATCTTATAAGTCTTCCTCATGATTTCGCAGTTTCCAGTGATACTGATCTAGAAAATCAAGTCAACATACAATGGGATCTGCACTTGCTCTTCACGATTACCAATCTGAGTTATTCACATAATACTTTTACTAAGATTGATATTGAAATAATAGAGTCTTTAATGAAACATTCTGATAACTGCATCAAGATTGACGTTAAATGACTGCGACTTTTGATACTGTTGAATTACACCCTAGATAATATCCTCGACATCCATTTGCAGATTTTAGTACGACCTATTGTAGCTGAGGATTTCATATGTGCGGACGCTTCTCAGATCACCACCAGAGCGGTGGGGTAGCGTGACGAGATTATTTCCAGTTACAATGCATTGTTTCGTGTTCGAATATTTCGCAGGTGATATTTACAATGATCTGAAACAGTTACTAAATTCAAGAATATTGATTTGTCACTCGTTGTCAGATCTATTCGTCATCCTGTGTTCAATATGTTTTATTCTGGATATATTCATTGTATGTATAGACATACATACAATGAATATATCCAGAATACATACATGTCTATGTCTATACATACATATTCATTTTATTGGGTATATTATGATAGGTCTCTGTTCATGAGGAATCTTCACCGTTTACGTACGGAAACTGAAGCGAAAACAAACGTCAAAACCTTTGTAAAATTATATTTTGTATTTCAAAACGTGACGTAATTATTGATGTTCTTTTCATTTGCTACAGTCTGCGTGCTACCAGCAATATATGCATGCTAGTGACGTCACTATTCTATTGTGCGCTTCGAAAAATGTTCGGGAGTACTTACATTTTTTTGGCGGACTGAGCAAGTAGTTGTAAAAGGCATTAACAGTTGCTCGTTTGTGTCTACCAGGTGATGTTGCGTCTCTGTAATTCGCAAACTGATCGCAACGCATTTCCATATAAGATTGTTTAACCAAAACATCTTCAATGATCAGTGCCTACAATACGCGTTTGATAATGCAGACACAAGACATTTGTAGATATCATTGCGCTAGGGCAAGAAAATAAAAGTTTAATTAGTTCAACAAATAGGATTTTCAGCCAGGGAAAATTGATATCCTGTGTATATGTTGCGGTCTTGTAAACAAAGATAATTTTAGACGTGACGGAAACAACCTTAGGCTAGCAATTTTGTCACGGTACAGAGTAGTGTGTTCGTTGCCTAGTTAGTTAAGAGCTAGGTCTTTTAGTTACGTGGACGACTACTTTTATTGAAACTGCAAGTGCGTGCGTGCGTGCGTGCGTGCGTGCGTGCGTGCGTGCGTGCGTGCGTGCGTGCGTGCGTGCGTGCGTGCGTGCGTGCGTTAACAATACCGCAGCACTGATCTCAAATGTTGTATCAGTGAAAGAATCAGGCCAGATGATGCGAAGCGGTTAGCAGTATCCCCGAAAAACACTTCACCGCCTTCAGACCATCACTCAATTTCAAATAACATGGATTAACAACGAATGACTATCAATGTTTTGCAGAACTTCTGGAGCGATCCGGCAATAAAATGGAGAAGTTTTTAAAACCATTTTCAGATATGCATTGAAACAAAGCGCAGTTTTGCGAGTACCGCATACCCTAATAGAATTCTACATCTGACTTGGTATGTGTGCGACACGCTTGCAATTCTTACTTGCAAGGATGTTGGACGTATTGCGAGCTGCTCGAATGGCGGTCGCGATGTCAGTCGTCCACGCAAGCTGCTCGTCCATCGTCCAGTGCGTGTGGGGATTGATCATGTCATTCGTGAAGGCCAGAAAGTCCAGGTTGGCAACAGAGTGATCTGGAACAGTTTTCCATAAGAAATTGAATTAAAAAACAGCAAATAGACGAAATTAGATTTGAGTGACGAGTCTTTCTAGTGCAGTTGAGTTTGTATTCTTGAAAAATTGAACGTATAACCAGGATCTAGGACGGTGGCAAGTCATGCAGAAAACATAGTCAGCTTTCGGATATGCTTATGTTCAAAGTATCCTCGGTCACAACAACTGTATGCATGGGGGACGTATGTAGTGGTTCCATACAGAGTTTCTTCCGTAGACTCTGCAAGCAGCAGGCAGAATGTATTAGTAGGTCCAGGAACCGGCGCCTAGTAATGTGGGAGCGTCAGCACTCCGTCCAGGTTGGGCATGCATTCAGTCTTGACACGCTATTGTAAAGGGGTACTAGACAGTCAATGAAAATGAAGGCGGCGACGCCTTCACTAGAGGTCTGGGCCCTAGTCTATTGAATACTTTTCTCAATCAGCATGGATCTACCTCGACCCGCAGAGATCGCTTCATCTAGGACGCCCACGTAGTGAGCAATTTAATTATCCCAGTAACATCAGACCATTCAATGTACAATTTGCTTGGCACAACTTTTTAAATTGCAAGGTAGAAGTCATGATATCGAATAATTCTCCGCGTCCTACTGTCTGCTTGCTCATCACCCGCTACCTTAGTGATCGTAACACATAAAAAAAAAATATTGTTCCTGGAAATCGGGCGTCACGCCAATTTTTTTTTATCAACTATTCAAGAGTTCCAGAGTCCGAAGTGCGCCAAGCAATACCTGAACATTCAGATATTAGCTCCACAATGGGATCTGCCGTCGGGACGTCGTCGGCCGTAGCTGCGAGTTCGGCATCAATAAAGACCGACTATACTGGCAGGAGTCTCCCAGCGATGACGCGCTCGACGACCACTGCACCGCCTTTAAACCCTAACCATCAGCTTGGTATTATAATTTATTTTAACTGCATTCAATCCATCAGGCATCAGGATTGTAATTTCATAAATCTTTGAACAAACAGCTTTCGGCCGGTTAATATCATCTCAGGAATGAAAGTCGTACATGATCCTTGGCATTCCAAGGTTTGCAGTTAGGAACTCAATACGCTGTGAGAAGCTCGACGAGGGTGCAAGGTTGGGAGAGAGCTGCCGGATTGCGGTACATGCCAGGTATTTTTTATATGGGCTTAATTTCCACCGGAGCCTCAACGCGAGTCATCGCACGCTGAACCGTAGGGCACAAACATCCGTCGATTATGGTAGATTTGCTCACCTTCTTCCACGATGTCAAATTATAGTTCAAACTTGATATTCAGCAAAGCTAGCGCGTTCAGGAACGGTGAGGATTCAAACCACGAATTTCTTCACACGACTTCATTTGATCCGGTACGTTTTCCGAAGGTGATTAGTTTGTACCGGTAACTTCGTTCGACGAGCCGGCTCCGTTGGTCGCGTAGTAGTTTCTTCAGTTTCCCACCGGAAATCTTACGTGTAGTCACCGAGTGCTCCCTCGTACGGCACGACGATCCGTTGATTCTGCATAGCTTCGTGCGTGACATTAAGTTAAAGTTCACAATTAATACGCAGGGGGGACAGAGAGCTCAGGATCCGAGAGGATTCAAACTTCTTTACTTTCATGTGGCTTCATATAGTCCGATGTGTGTTCCGAAAGCGATCAGTTTTATCAGTGTTCGGTTTCTGTGAGCAGGCGTTGTAGGTGGCACGGGGGCTCAAGGAGGCTCACCGGGCTGCTGCGAGTGCATCGCAATTCATAAGTGTTTCACGCCGATTGCCACTTTGTAGCAACAGGGGCATGGTGGTGAGTCCGGTCCCATGTTTACGTCCATTAGGTGATCGTGGGTTATCCACGTGTGTCCCGTGCGTAGACGGTTAATGAACACAGGGTTTATAAGTGTTTAAAAATGTAGGAAGCCCACAACAGGCCTATTAGCCCAAACCAGGTTGCCTTTTGATAGAAAGATTAATTCTGGAGTAGAGCGTCTATGAGAGCTTCGTGTGCAAATTCTGTATTTTATAACAGAAAAGGGAACCGTTTAGCTATTTGTCGTCTATTTTCGTAGAACTTACAGAGCCGCGACTAATAAAGTTTTGATTGTATTGCCGTTCACAACCTCAGCTGGAAGTTTGTTCCATTCTTCGACAACTCAATACGTGAAGAAATTACGCGTGATGTCGAGTGAGAAACATTTCTCAAAGGTATTGTATCCCTTTTTCTTAGTCACGTCGTTAGTATCTCGAATGAAAAAGCTCGCTCGGTCGACGGTTTCCTTACCCCTTTATAATCTTTCACACTATGATCATGTCGCTTCTGACTACGTTTCTCTGGGAATAAAGATTGAGTTCACGTAGCCTGTCTTCGTACGCTTTATTCCGCAGCGATGGGATAAGTTTGGTAGCTCTGCGTTGAACCTTCTCAGGTTTAATAATGTCTTTTAAGGAATGGAGAGCAGAATTGAATGGCATACTCGAGATGCGGTCTAACAAATGCATTAAATAACTTGAGCATACTGTGTTGGTTTTAGTTCGAGGTGGTGCGGGATATCATAAGTAGCATTTTGTTAAATTTCATGGCAGCACCGTTACTAATGATGACACCTAAGTCTCCCGCTTCGGTGACGGGAACGAGTTTCTTCCCAGACATTGAAAATTAGTGTTTGAGGTTATGAGGACCTATGTGCATAACTTAGCATTTGTCTACATTGAATTTCATTTGCCATTTCTCTGACCAATCACAAATTTGGTTCAAGTCAAGTTGGATCTGCTGACACTCTAGTTCAGTCAGCACTTTTACTCCAATCTTAGTTTAGTCTGCAAGCTTGCTAATGTTTGAGAGTACGTTGCTATGGAGATCTTCAATAAATATTATACAGAGAACTCGCCCTAACACTGATCCTTGAGGCACGCCGCTTGTAACATTACCCTAGGGGAGGAAGCTCCGTAAAGTACAACTCGCTACGGTCTCTTCTATTGAATTACCTGGCGTCCCACTCTCCCACGGATGGTTTACCAGCCTTTTTTATCCACTCCATTGCAAAGGGTTATGTTATACGTGAGGTGATGACTGGGAACCAGTCTCGATAAAGTATGGAGATTAATTGTTCTTACTGGATTGACACCCGCCAAGCGGAGGAATCTGCACTCTTGTTTCCTCTTATTCCCACGTGTCAAGGGATCCAGCAGAACTCGACCGCTTGGCCCGCCTCCGACATCGTGAATAGGTTGTGTTGCAATTATCTAAGGGCAGATTGATCAAAGTGATTAGTTTTTAGCTGGGTGAAAACACTCAGACTGTCTGAAAATATAACGTATTCTGTGAGTCAGTCCCTTATTTTAATGGAGATGGTCAATTCGAGTGCGTGCAGCTCTGCAGAGAATACATAGGCCTCATGGGGTAGGGTGGCCGAACGCAAGGTTCCTTCTCATGTGGCGGCAGCTCCCACTCCGTCCGATGTTTTCCAGCCTTCAGTGTATATATGGCGGTGCTCAGAATACTGTTCATCAAGTAGTCGGGAGAATTCTCGGCGGTGCGTGTTGGTTGGGGTTGTTGCTTTGAGGTATGTTTGCAAATCCACGTTGGCGTGTTGATTTGAACTTTTCGATAGGAGAATGAAGGCTTTATTACTTTGCGGCTTTGATTTGATTTGAGCCTCATTTCCACCAGAGCCTCAACGTGAGTCATAATAGGCTCCCCCGTAGGGCTCGACGATCATTGATTGAAGCAGGCTCGCACGCCGTAGTGTGCGAGGAAAAAACAAAACAACGCTTTCAACGTTAGAAAAAATTGAAAGTTTTAGCAACGTCAGACGCACGCTGGTGCGCAAAAGAAAAAACGCTTACTCGAAACGGACCACCGCTTCCAATTCTTTAGAAGATTAAGTGTGATATGTACGCACCCTAGTGCGTACAGGTAGCATCTTCGAGATTAGTGCAAGATCAGTGGCTACACGGGCAATAACAGCT
>SDVV010003197.1:0-21706 GCA_016164225.1 Gammarus roeselii | reverse complement strand
AGTTACAGTCATAGATTGTTTTACTCGCTGTGTAGTTACAGTCATGGATTGTTTTACTCGCTGTGTAGTTACAGTCATGGATTGTTTTACTCGCTGTGTAGTTACAGTCATGGATTGTTTAACTCGCTGTGTAGTTACAGTCATAGATTGTTATACTCGATGTGTAGTTACAGTCATAGATTGTTTTACTCGCTGTGTAGTTAGAGTCATGGATTGTTTTACTCGCTGTGTAGTTACAGTCATGGATTGTTTAACTCGCTGTGTAGTTACAGTCATAGATTGTTTTACTCGATGTGTAGTTACAGTCATAGATTGTTTTACTCGCTGTGTAGTTACAGTCATGGATTGTTTTACTAGCTGTGTAGTTACAATCATGTATTGTTTTACTCGCTGTGTAGTTACAGTCATAGATTGTTTTACTCGCTGTGTAGTTACAGTCATGGATTGTTTTACTCGCTGTGTAGTTACAGTCATGGATTGTTATACTCGCTATGTAGTTACAGTCATGGATTGTTTTACTCGCTGTGTAGTTACAGTCATGGATTGTTTTACTCGCTGTATAGCTACCGTCATGGATTGTTTTACTCGCTGTGTAGTTACAGTCATGGATTGTTTTACTCGCTGTGTAGTTACAGTCATGGATTGTTTTACTCGCTGTGTAGTTACAGTCATGGATTGTTTTACTCGCTGTGTAGTTACAAACATGGATTGTTTTCTTTGAATCCCACTGACCATTGCATTTTATTACCGGAAAAAATACCGTTCCTCAATCACACTCCCTCTAATGTTACTAACAATATTAGGATTTCAACACAATTTTCCTGTTGTAGTTCAGATGTTGGCGGTGAGAATCAACACACTGAACATTTCATTCGAACAATGAATTCAAGGTACTGACTGCTCATGTTTCTTTAAACGACTGAGGAATCCTCGGACCCATGAAATCCAATAACACAAGGTCGAGGAAATGTCAACTGTTCAAATTAGGTTTGAAATATTAATGCAAAGAACATGCATGTTGAAATCACCATAGAGGTAAAATAAAAGTAGCTATAAATCAATATTACAAACGTTTTCTCGATATTTCCCTTGACGATAATAGAAAAAACTAGGCGTCTCCCTAAACACTCACACTCCCTAACCGAAGAAAATACATTGATGTAATTATCCTAAATTCTTATTTTGTCCGGCTTGTCACGTTGGCTAAATGGACCAAAATTAATGGTTCGCTTAGAAAAAAAAACTCATTAGGTCAAATTCACTACAGCTCAAAAATTGTACCTTTGCGCGGCATGCAATTGTATAACCGCTTTCATAACTTAACATTAAATCTGTCGAAGAAGGTGCCTCCCCTGACATCCTCAAGTACGCACAAATCCCTCGTTGACCCACAAATAACTTCAAATTATTGTCCAATTTCGGTTCTTCGACTTTTTAGCTACGTTCTGAGAGATGTATAGTCACTCGGTTTCTTAGTTATGACAACGATTTCCTTAGTTATGACAACGAAAGTTAATCGCCATGGGATTAGAGGGCTTCCTATAAATCGGATAACAAGTTATCTGTTAAATCACCATCAGCATGTGAAGAAGGCTATGAAACAAACTAATCACAGAACGTGTAACTCTGGTGTTCCACAAGGCAGTATTTAAGGGCCATCACACGTTTTGGTTTCATGTTAACGATCTCCAAAATGTTCCTTCGAAACTTACATCTGTTTTATGTGCCGACGATACGCCTCTCTCTGCCAAGAATAGCAACTGAGAAACTCTAATAATCGAAATTAATATTCAACACCATAAAAATGGGCACTGGAGTCTCGTCAACTGGTTGTCTGTTAATGTTGACAAAAAAAATGTTTAACCAACCATAGACAAGGCATAAATCGCGACTTGAGTGTGCACTTAGAAACAAAGAGATGGATTTCCCAATTTCGGGAAAGCTTCCGTGAGCTTAAGCTTTTTTCGGAAATGAACATGCAATTGTTTAAATTTTTAAGATTAATGTGCCAAACCCGTTCTTGTGTGCCCGTAAAGGTTTGGGTAATTTAATCTAACAGCCTCATCTATCCTTACGTACTCTACTGCAATATCGTTCGGGCCGGAACTCGTACTGCCCACTTGAGCGCTTTGCAATTACTACAGAATAATAATTGTTCTCATCCATGCCAAGCGGCTTTACTCTGCCCACGCTGATCCTTTGTTCGATCGCTCAGCCATTCTTAAATAAAACGACACTCTCGAGTAATAACTCACGCTTCATGCATCTAAGATTAAAAATATGAAGGGTTCCCTGCCATCAAAAATGATTACCCCACTACAAACAGAGATAATTTTATGCCAACCTTTCAGCGGTTCCTTGAGATGAACAGTGACTAATTCAATGTAACTTTAGCGTTCACTAATTCAAATAGTGGATTTGACAATGTAACTTCAAATGTTATATTTAGGAATCGAGAACCCATTGCCAGACGATGGAAATAAAGGATTTAATAATAATAATAATTCAGTGCCTGTCGCTCACTAGCCATTTGTGTCTTTAGCGCCCCTGGAGTGTGAATATCCTACTTTTCTACCATACGGCCCATAGTTTTAAATATGCACTTGAACGATTTATTCATAATTCTTATGTTAATGTTTGAGTTGTTGTAGACATCTTTGCTATTGAATTTTATTCTGAGTTGTTCGACTACTCTGTTGTGAAGGATATTATTTCGGGGTGGCGAAGAGAGTTCAATGACAGTTAAGGATTATAAATGGCTTAATTTTATAATTTCTACTATATTTCACAATTTACTCGATTATTAATAGAATCTGTTGAAGAGCTCTGTCCGGACGTGGTGCTGCCACAAGAATCCATGTTAGGTTGAACTTCACGTGGGAAACTTATATTTTTGTCATGTTATTGACTTCTAATGAACGTGTTTCTTTTGCTTGTGTGCACCAGGTGAATATTGTAGGTAAAGTTATTTCTTTTATTTATTTGCATGGGTTTTTGTTGGAACGCTATTATTTCTCATATGTGAAATCGTGGGATCATTATACTGTCCACGTAGGGTTTATGTCTTTCAATACGTTAGTGAATCAACGTAGATTATTTTTAAATTTTAATTAACTCTTCTTGAATCTTTGCATCCAGTTCTTACATCTTTCATTATTTTTGGCAAATCATTGCGAACTGTTCATTATTAAATCCATGTTGTTTGTGTTTGTTTTAGTGTGTGTGTGTGTGTGTGTATGTGTGTGTGTGTGTGTGTGTGTGTGTGTGTGTGTGTGTGTGTGTGAGGGGGTGTGTGTGTGTGTGTGTTCTATACAGTAGTGTATGTTATGCGTCTGCGTGTGCTGTTTGTTGCCTGAAAAAACTAGCACTTATTTAGGGGTCTGGTTGTAACATATTCCACTTACTTGTTGCTCCAATAAATTATTTGATTTGATTTGATTCATCCTACTATCCGGTACAGCAAGCAATGGCCGGTGATGTATTAGATCAGCAGATGCCAGCGATCAGCTGTCCGACCAGGCTATCAAAACTGCCATTTGCAAGATTTCCGTATACTAGGCAAGTTTGGAAAACGGATTTTTCTAGTTTGATGGTTTCAAACAAAGACCAGAAATGGAATTGCAAATTAGTGCGCTAGGCTAAGCACAAGTGATTGTACAAATTTGAATATCTTGTGCAGAAAATTTAGTGGAACCTAACTGATTCATGGAAGTTCAATTTTTTTCGTAAGCGAACGTGGAATCAAAGTTTCTGAATATAAGTATTGGTTGACATTTATTGAGTCTATGTTCGAGAGAGTTATGAGGACAATTTAAAAATTGTTTATTCTGCTTGCAGCTGTCTCCTGTCGAGAATTTGGTTGTGGTCGGGCACCTATGAATCTCCAAGAAATCTTTCAATACAAAAAAATGAATCAGATGTGCTAATTTGTGCTAGGGATCATTTATGGGCAAGTTCTTTCTGCAATCTGGTTTAAAAATAATTCATTAATTGGTGAAGTGTAGCTGAACCAAGTCTTGAATGAGTTTGGTTACAGCAGGATGGTGTCCTCAGTCCTGACACTGCTGCTTACTTGTAATTTAATGATGAGAAATTCCATGAGCGCTTGTTATCCAGAAACACGGAGCATCTGCAGTCACGGTACCCCCGGATTTCCACCTCCAGACTCATTGGGGTGGATGGATGATTATTCAGTTATAGATCTTTAATACTTTATTTTAGAATTTTATTATTTCTTCTTGCTTGGGCTTTATTATTTTTCTCTGCCCTTTTTCATGGTGATAAATATTGCATTGGTTATTATTATATATATCGAGGTTGGTTGAGACAAGATGACCCAGGGAAGGGGGGTACTCGTGGTACCCTCGGGAGTCATCGGATCCGGGGCTTAGGGAACCCGGGGACTTGAAGACCAGGAGGATTTGGGAGTACCCACTTGGTCCCTTCTGGGGACCTTTGGGACATCCTTGAGACCCTTTGCCACCCTCTTAAGAAACTGTGGGACCCTTTAGAAGCCTCTTTGAATCCTGGAAAATCTGCTCCCCCTCCCAACGCTGTAAACCCCATTCATAGAGGATTGTATAAGCGTGGAGTGCTTGAGTAGAAAAATTAGTTATTATTACAGTCCACAACATGTAGAGGCAAGTCGAGTTGGGTGCGACGAGCCGAGACCGGTCGAATTTATTCGAGACAAACTGAGATGAGCGGAGGCGAGGGGACTGAGGGACCCGGGAAGCTCGGGAGAGCCGGGGGAATTGGGGTACCCTCCAGAGCTATATTGGAGTCCAAGGGACCCCACCGCTCCCACCCTAAAATTCTTGAGTAGAAAATATCGTTTATTACAGTCGCCAGGATTTTCGGCGCGATTGACCGGAATGAGGCGAGACAAGCCCAGATGAGCTGAGATGAAGAGACACCAGGCACCCGGGGAGCTCGGGGGACCCTGGGGACATGGTTACAATTCGGGACCTATCGGGCTCCTTTGGGACTCGTGGGACCTCTACCCCCCCCTCACCCTTTCCCCCAAAACAACAAATATGATGTCAATAATCTGAGCAGTTTTTCAGCCCATGATGGACCTGCCTTTCTTTCTTCTTCACGCTCCACAATTTAATGAAGTAATGCTGGTGAACATGTGCGAAAATCCCTGCTTGTAATTATGTGAATAAGTGTTTTTTAGTCCGTGCTCGCTCGCGCGTTCACGGACCTTATGTAATTTCAGTTGTTGGCCTTTACCGCGTAACTTTAGACCTTGTGTAGCGTTGCGGATGAAGTTGATCAAATCCGTGAAGCCGTAGACCTCGTACCTATTTTGACGATACTATATGTGCGCATTGGCGGGCGTACATGTTACTCGTGAAGTTCTGACAGGTTGGATAGGGGGATTCGTTTCGTCTGGGTCTTTATCTTACCTAAATTAGTAAATTGTACTAAAAATAAACTAGACCGCGTAGCTGTAAACAGTGTTGCGTTGCTGTCGGAGCTGACTTTGTCCGTTTAACCGTTAGCCTTGTGCCAATTTCGACGATACTATCTTCGCACTAGCGAGTACGTATTGTTCATGAGGTTCTGAGGGTCTGGAGGCGGGGATTAGTTTCGTTTCATCTGAACTTTTATCTTACACGAATAAATAAGTAGTACTAAAACAACTAGACCGCGTAGCTGTAAACAGTGGGTTGCGTTGCTCTCGGAGCTGACTTTGCCGTGTAGCCGTAAACCTTGTATTAATCTCGACGATGCTACATGTGCGCACTCGTGGCATACATATTGCTCTTGAAGTTCCAAATGATTAAACGCGGAGATCCGTTTTGTCTAAACATTTTTATTGTGCTCAACAGCGCGCGTCTTACACGACGAAAATTTTCAAAATGTTCTAACCTTGACAACGTTATTTTTCTTGCATGCCGAGGCTCGCACGCCTCGGCATGCACTCACCCATAAAGCACCCATAAAGCACCGGAAGATCTATCGGTCTTATGAAATCGAAGATTTGATGAAGTCAATAATACTCATTGATGAAGAATTCGCCGTATGAGTATCATAGAACTTCTGAGGAAGAAAGAAGCAACTACGCTCTGCGTCCAATAGAAAGGCGGTCATTCGCCGTATGAGCATCATAGAACTATCTGAGGAAGAAGGAAGCGACTACGCTCTGCATCCAATAGAAAGCGGTCTTTCTACGTGTGAATATCATAGAACTATCTGAGGAAGAGAGAAGCAACTACGCTCTGGGTCCAATAGAAAGGCGGTCATTCGCCGTATGAGTATCATAGAACTATCTGAGGGAGAAGGAAGCAACTACGCTCTGCGTCCAATAGAAAGCGGTCATTCGCCTTATGAATATCATAGAACTATCTGAGGGAGAGGGAAGCAACTACGCTCTGCGTTCAACAAGAAGGCGGTCATTCGCCGTATGAGTATCATAGAACTATCTGAGGAACAGGGAAGCAAATACGCTAGTAGTGTATATGTCGACGAAACAACCTACTGAAGGAATTAGATAGGCCTTAATTAGGGGGTACGAAACGCAAATGTGGAGGAATTAGACTGGTCAAAATTATAGCTACAAGACGGCCTACTGAAGGAATTAGATAGGCCAAAATAAGGGGCTACAAGAACGCAAATTTCAGGGAGGAAGTATATTATTTGTTAGTGTGTCTGACTCAGGCGCTGTATTTCTCGGACATTGTAGTTATATGTTAAGGCAAATTGATCTTGTTGTCAAGTTAGTTACTGATGGTACATAGAGATACCAAGGAGCAAGTTTTGAGACACCACCCGGGAAGTTGAGAGTGGGTGGTCCGAATTATCTGTATATGTCAAATGTCACACAAAGATTTTATCACGAGATATATGGTCCTCTTGGAGAATAGTTTTCCATGCGGGAAATTTCATATTCCTTACGGAATCAGGTTGCTTCCATTAACGATTGCTTACATACAATTATATAGATGTACGTTATTAGGTCTTGTCAACGCTAAATATGATTGTTTTGGAATATTTCGCACGGTGGAAATTCAACAGAGAACCTACAAAACTGAAAGACCTATACTAAAAATCACGAGATGAAACAAAGCAAGAAGATTATTTCTCAACTATACCCCAAAACATACATTAAAAACGTGATGAATGAGAATGAACTATCGTTTAACCAAACAAACAAGAAATGTGGATAAGATAGCAAGACATGCAGGCGACGTAACTGAAACCTATAGTAAATACGGTATAGTACATACAAAAATCTAATGCAAATAGCCACAGCTTCTATCCAAATCAGAGATAAATTAACATCTCTTTAACTAAAGTAACTACGGCTAAATCTTAACAGATGTGTCATATATACATATAAAACTACCACAATGATGCAACAACCGACCCCATTATGCCTGAAATAATGTGGAAGCTGCAAGCCTAGAATACCATAAAATGCCTATAACTGTATGAGTTAACTGATCGAAATTCCAAAAACAGCGCAAATTCAACATAAATCAATCGATCATCACTAAGTATTCATAACATAATATTTAAACTTACATTAAATCCATATCGTTCAGGTATTTTCGCTATTGGAAAAACGCATCAATGAAACACTGATATAAATGTTTCAAAACTGGATAATGCAATATGGGGTAGAAAGAATCTCGTAACAAAGATACAGCATCATAAGAAAAAAATCATTAACCGCCAACAACCTGACAAATAATCCTTACTATTTCTATAGATATTATATACATATGAAATGAATAGATGGGAAACACAGAACCTTGCATGTAATCCTACCTTCAGGCTGGTACAAACAGGGCCGTTCGCACACTAAGGCTGCAAATTGAGTTTTAAGACATGCCTACTACACTAATCCTATAAAAGAATATAAAGTGATAAATGAACAGAACATTCAAAAGATATCCCAAGCCCCTACCGTTACGAACCCACCAATCAATTGAATGAGTCATATACACCACAACTACATAAGAATACCAACATATATGTCCACAGAAAAAAATATATAGAAACAATAAACAAGTCATAAATATATAACGATGTATACACTCACAACGTAGCAAACGTGCCATGAAACAAATTTATAAGACAAGGAATAGGCAAGAGCAAACTCACATAATTTTCCAGGAGCGCATCCAACTTTCTCCCTAGGGGGGTTTCTCTACCGCACCAATCCTCCCCTCCAGAAAACTTGCTATAACACTATTCATACCTGAATCGGATAAATATATATAACGAGCAACAGTTAGTGACCAATTATACTCCACTACAACCATTTTAAGAAGAAAAAAGGTATATATAAATACAATATATATAAAAAAACAGTACAAATTAAAATGTTCATAACATAAACCTTGCCAATGCATTTCAGAACGCTGTCCGTCCATCCGTCCGTTCATCCGTCAGTCCGTTCATCCGTCCGTCCGTTCATCCGTCCGTCCGTTTGTCTGTCCGTTAGGTGACTCGGGCACCAAACCAGTTCCGGTACCCTCCGTCCCCGCCCCCCGTTTCTGCGCGAACCCCCATACGGGCGCTTGAGTCAGGTGGCAGCATTTCGCCCTACCCCGCCCACCCTTAGTTATCCCTATCTATAATCCTTCACTAATATGCGTTTCGCTCCGATATATGCTACTCTAGTCATTGCCTTACCCCCTACTAGTTAGAACATGTGCTGCACTTATTGCAAAATTTATCTGCATCAAGTGTTCTCGTGTTTAAAGCGATCCCCCTTGTTCGAATCATAATGACGAAGGCTATTTCATTGAGACGTTCTTCAAGCATTTCATAACGAACCGAAGCTCTTTTTTTCAAATCAGTTTGTTTTCCAATCAATCCTAGACAACTGGCCCGTTTCAGAGCAAGTAAATGTTTAAATAGGCCTCCAGCTGAGAAAATTAGGTGCAATAATGCTTTCAATTGGTCTGCGATTAGAAACAGAAATTGTCAACCCATAAGCTTGTGCAATATTAGATCGAATCGCTTTCAAGACTTATTTTCGGCAGTGGCTCCATCAAAAGAAATTTGAAAATTACCATTGAGTTTATATTTAGATTTTTTACTCGTACGGTATGTTTACGAGTCAAGCTTGTTGATTTTGTCGCATTCATTTTTTTGTGATGTTGTAGACTCGCACGTTATTACTTGTTATACCATTGCCCAAGTAGATTTCTCTTGTCATGGGTTTGGGTACACTGCGTTTCAAATCATATTTCCATACATGTGTCACTATTATTATTAATACATATAGAGACCATTTACTTTTGTTTATACCTAAATAGTTGCTAGGGAACCCCTGGGTACCTGCCCTTCTTAAAAAAAAAATGTGCCACTGTTGTGCTGTGCACGGCCCGCTTCGTTGTGCTGTACACGGCCAGCTTTTACCCCACTTCGTTGTGCTGTACCCCACTTTGTGGGGTAAATGAATGAATTTGATTTGAGCTTTATTCCCACCGGAGCCTCTGCGAGTAATCGCACGCTCACCCGTAGGGCACGAGATCAGACGTCTGGTGGGATTATGGTCAACCCAGCTCTTCGGGAGAGTGCATGGGACGAAGGCGACCAGGTAAGCTGGTTAGCTTTGATGAGACTAATGACACCATCTGCAATGATAGCTTCATGATGAGTTAATATCAGCTTGAGCATTTGATAGCATGAGGATACTACATCCCTGCCTGTTGGCCCAGTCTTATTAGTCAGCAACGATTATTAGTCAGCCAGCTTTACATAATGGCTAGTCACAGGTGATATTATCCTTTGAGGGAAAAATGCAGTAACAAAATGCATCTTTTCATAAATCTCACCAAATTCTCGTAAAGAAAACTTGGACAATATTCCCTGGAAATGAACTTAAATACTGCATCTTGCTAGCTCTGCTTACTCTGATACCGTATAATGCTGTGTCTGAACATCTGCTCGTTTTGAACGATGTTTAAACGTCCGTCCACAATCCGTTTATTTACAACGAAAGGTTTCTAAAATTTCCTCTGATCGTGTAACGTAACTGTTATCGTAACTTTAATTTTCCCAAATATGTTGAATACGTCATACCATCCGATGTAATGATTTTCCTTATTTCATCGGATGCCAGGGTGTAACCAATTACCTCCGTGTGCTGTAAAATTTTACTAAATTAAACTATGAATACTCCTATTAAATATTTTCGGTGCTATTCATGCTCTCAATTATTCATGATTATATTATTATCAAATAATACAGATACAGACACTAGGCTGAATCTCCCAGGATAAGGGGTGGCGAACGGCAGGGCACATCACACACCCTCACACGCTCACACTCACGCAACTTAGCCCTTGAGCGCTAAAGGGTCCGGTCGAATCCCACAACACACACTCTGGGTCTCGAGTGCGGTCCGAGGTCCGTGTCAACAGCAGAGCCCGACAGCGTGACTTCCCCTCCAACGGCCATCCCGTTTCTCAACGAGACGCCAAGAACGGGAGAGCTCATCAGGGCACCGTCGAAAATCCACCATTCACAATCACTCTCAACTCACGACTAGTCATTGCAGTCTTTCTCGCCACCTCCCATTCAATTCTCTCCTTCCTAACGCCTACTTCACACCATCATCAAATGAACAAGAAGATATTCTTGTTCTATACTATATCTACTCCGGAACCATCCTGGACAGAACAGGATAGGACGCAAGGAATTGGAAGGCAGGTCTAAAGCTCCATTAGTTAAATGAACAACACACATAAGATACACACGAACAAGAAAGAATCCGCAGTAGTGTCAACTTTAACAGTAATATGCTACCGCCAGCATCATTGACATTATTATTCCATGAGAGGCTCCATTATTATGCGGGTAAAACATTCTAGTACCTACCAATTATGAATATTTATGTTATTAATTGGTAAGAATATACGCGAATGTGATAGGTAAGCATTTCCTCGTATATAATTGGCAGGAACAACCATATATAAATGGTAATATTTTCTTCGGATGTAATTGAAAAAACATCCACGTACAGAAGTGTGATTATCCTCAATATAACTGACGGGAATAACATATTTTCAAGTTTTTGATCAAATTATTCCGTGGAAGAATATTCACATCTAAATACCACGACTGGTAAAGATTCACTTGAATCCAATCATTTGTACGTTGCGTATAAACGCGGATGGAGGAATGAGGACAAGGGAGCAGCAATCCAGTTCGGCATGTTCTTCCAGCTCTACGAACTGCGACTCCAGTTCGTAGAGTACTGGTCGAAAAACCCACGTACTCAAAAGTATCATGAGCACAACTAAATTTGTTTACGAGATAAGAGCACATTCAGTCCGGAGGCAAGCCTTGAACTAGAACATTCGTCCTAATGTGGATTTATGAACAAGGAGTGTTTAGAACTCAGAGTACATTAAAATTTCACGGAAAGTAATTCAAGTTCTGATTTTCTTTGCTAGGCTCAAATTAAATATTACCAGGTGAATGAGAAAAATTATTTGTGCAAAACATGCGAATGATCGATTCATTTACTAGGGGAACGGGAAAACATCGGGATGGAAGAATTAAATCAAAAACCCTAATTCATCTGAAAGTGACCGATAACTTGAACAAATTTAAATCCTTAAATCCTAATTTTATATGTACATTTTGTTTGCATGCTATCAATTTTGAAGTCCTTTACACAAAAACTGACGAAACTAGACCAAAGGACTGCATCTAAGGGTATTGTTTCGAAGAACGTAACTTGCAAAACTCTTGTTATGTCTAATAAAATGCAGCCTAGAATGGATGGGGCCCAGCCTTTTCCCTTTCCATTGCAGATTTCATGCATCGGTGTTCATAATTTAGAAAATCCAGAAATTGTCCACCTATGCGAGTTATAGCGAAATAGGAAGAAAATGTTATCAATGTAGCGGCGTTTTAAGATAGGTCTAAAAGAATCTGGACAGTCCGTAAGCGTTCATATCTCGTGAATTAAAATACCAATGTTGGCTAAGGTGTCATAAAAAGGCAGGCCTACACCAGGACCAACATCTTGTTCGACAGTTTTCACCATCAAAACGCAAAATTTATTCAAGTTAAATTGTTAGTTACGGTCAGGATGTTCAACCAGTCTTCTTATGGCGTGATAAGTGGCGAAAAAAAGTCGAAATTCAAATTTGTCCCTACATCAAAATGTTTAATATATAGAAGATCAAATAATATACCTGGACTAGAAAAACCCGATACAAAAAGTTGTTGTTAATGTCATCAGTTAAGATTTGACTTTCTTTACTTTCCACATAGAACTATTGATTTTGTCTTCCACACGCAGTGAGAATGTATGAACAGTTTCATTTGTTTACATAAATTATCGAACGGCTGTCATTGTATCCGCATTTATCGAGTATCACAAGGGCCCTACCTTTGTCCAGCCGGTTGACAACAATATCCTTATTGGAGTTGATTGAAATGTATGCACCAGAGAATACGAGCAGTTTTTGTAAGTGTGAAAATTTCAATTGAACATTAAACATAAAAAAACACGAGTCCTATAATTTTTCTTGGAAATAGCTAGTTTTCCAAAGCAGAGGAAATATTTGGAGAAAATGTAACTTGTATAGAGAAATTAAAGTCTAATCCGAAAGTCAACAAAAACTTCAGACGAGATGAGATGGTTTTGCAACTCGAGGTTGAGAGATAACGACGTCCGGGATAAAAGTTTTGTTTCAATGCTGACACGTAAGTTATTAAGCCTTAGCGAATAAATTTGGGGAGTATTCTTGTTGAGATCTGTATATTTCCTGACATTGCGCTCAACTGGAATGTAGTCAAATTGAGTAGAATAATTTACGTATCTGGTCGTACAAGTGACCAGTAGTGACTCGAACCTCATCACTGCCACCCTGGAATAGATTTTGATGAACAGAAATTCATTTTGTCAACAATCATCTATAGGGAGGAAGATGGTTATTCTTTTTACTATATCTTGAATCGTCGGAACGTTGGCATTATGTTGTCTTTCTTAAAATTTGTCGGGAAAGCGATATGCAGGAGTGCCTTATTCATTTTAGGGGTAATTCGTTCATAAATGTTGTAGATTCAAACTCCACCCTCAGTAGAGTCGACAAAAACCACCCACGCAGGTTGTCGCTTGATGTTTGACGCTTGCAAAGCTCCAAAATTATTGAAAGCGATATACTAAATGAAAAAAAACTGTTCACCCAACAGTGATGAATCCTAACTACCTAATTTGCATGCACCAGAACGTCTTGCCGCATTCTATTATCAATAGCGGAAATAATTCATTATCAATATTAGATAAAAATCTTTAATAATGCAGAAAAGGTACCCAAATCTGCCGGACATTTATTCAGCATCTGAACAAGCAAACAAACTAACAAACATAAATCCATAGTTGACGATTCGAAGGTTCCTTGCTGATCGCTTTTCATTCGGTTATGAATTCAATTTGCAAATGAACCCAATTTAAAACTAATTTTTTTTTATGTTGTTGGCGTTGTTATTATAACATCAAAATGTTTGTCGCTCACAGGGACCACAATCGCAATGAGTGCCTTACTTTCACTCTTTATTTAAATGTACCTGTTACGGGATTGTATGGATTAGTGTATGGATATACACAAGTCGCTTACTCCCCTACGTTGTAGGACGGGTTGTATGTTAACACATGCATGATACATACAATCTCGTTGCAGGGATGTTGGAATCCAAACGCGAAAACAAGGCATTCAAAGCAATGATGGTTCTTCACAACTCAGCGTGAGCGAGTATAGGAATTCAGGACGACTTGTGAGTAAATGCACAACTCGCAAGCTTCTCCATCAAAGACTGCAATTCTGCATGTTCTGCAATTGCTGGTAGACAGTCTCTCGTTCTTTCAACATTATTACCGTTCACTGCAAACAGAGGTCCGAGGTACTATTGGTTGCACAGGTAGAGTCTTCATTTTCAATTTCACGTTTTATTTCAATATCATTGAAATCAATTGTATGTAGTTCGGTAAGCTTTATGGTTGAATGTTTAAAGTCAAACGTCTGGAGGATATGCAAATGTGTAAATCTATACTATAAAACATACATTCTCGGTGCTGGGATGCCATAAACAAAACGCGAAATTGAAAAAGAGGCTCTATCTTTGCAGCCGATAGTACCTGGTTCAGCATTGAGCAGGCTACTACATGCAAGTCCGCTACTTTCCTAGTAGTATTTTTGTTTAATTTCCCATCGTCTCATTTGTTCAGATCTGTTCCCATGCATTTCTGAAACAGCCCGAACCATTGCTTAATTTCTTGATTATCTATTTTATACGAACGTCGACTGTCAAAGGCGTTGGCTTTTGATCGAGAAAGTTATAGGGCTTCCATTTCTTCTCCCGTGTGCGCATGTTGTTGTTCCAATTATGTCTACCTTGCTCGCATGCCCAAGCCATGGGTCGATCGGCAGTTGTGACGTCAGAGTAGGATCAAACAGTGACTGAACGCATGCAATATTGCGGTCATCATCCTTTCTCGGTGAAATGTTTTAAGTATACATAGACTTAACTGGAGGGAAATTAATAACAGATGCTTGTTGCTGCACCTCAAAATTGATGACGTCTATGGAGAGAAACTAAGATCTTTCTCCGAGCAAGAATTCCGAGCGCTGATGGGTAATTTCTATAATAATTACTATCAAAATAATAATCTTCTTTAGAACCATAGAAACAATATTCCTTGAGAAAACGCAGAATACATGGAGCTCTATAAAGATGTCAATGTTATGTGACGAGGTGGAACATCCAAATGTGCAGGTAGCTAGGCTACCAATGGACCACAACAATCCATTGTGCTCGACAAGCGCCAATCAATCCAAGCTACTTCCACTGCCGAGTGTCAGTTCTTTCTTGCAGCAGCTCCGCTCACGAGCACATCAGGTCGCTAAGATCAAGGTGAGCTCCAAGTCAGGAATACCATAATATTAAGTTTTAACTCGGCAGTAGGCCATTTTTTTTACTCGAAATACACGGCTAATACCGTACACAGCTTGACTATTGTTTTTAAACCTAATTCCTGTTCGTATCCAAATTAGGTTTTGCATGCCATCTTAGGATGGGTTTTTAGATAAGGAAACAAATCCGAAGCGAATGAAAATTTCACATCATCCGTTCCCACTTAAAAAATGTATTATCTTAAAATGGTGCATGAGCTCCGAACTTTCAATACAGCGTTCCGTTCAGTTGAAATTCACGTCACATTATGATAGTCTATAAATTATTTGATCAGTAGCATAAGTGAGAAATTGTATACATTTCAATCCAGGAATCATAGCCTCCTTGGCCCTCAAAACTTCATCAGTCCAATGAAAATCAATACAGCCCAGCACTATAAGGCTTTTATCAAAATGTTTTTCAAGATTTTAAAATAACCTGCGACTATGATTGTTTTGTTTTCTACGGACAAAAAGATCGCTAACATTAACGAACCGATGAAGCCGTACGACAGAGCCACTAGCTAATGAGTTAGTGGCTAACTTGATTATGAGTCGGTAGCTCTGCAAGCTATTTACACGCACCAGCTGTGGCTCAGCGTGGAGAGCTAGTAAGAATTATGTCCGCACTCACTTGCTTCTCATGCGTTTCATTCAGGCGGAAATTAATACTTCACTCACAAAAGTAATAGATAATTTTGAATGCATTCAATTACTGTCACGTTATTAACTCTACCCTGTAAATGTGAAATTACTCCAGAATTTTGATGGCGATTAATCTAGACCACCTCTCATGCGACAAGGTACAGCCGCTAAAGTTACATATCTTTCGACGAGATCTGACCTCAAGTGTACATGTTGCAATTTGAGCCCCACACAATTAGGCTTATGCAAAAATATTTCACAGTCAGCATTTTGCATCCCACGCAACATTCGATCGCCGCTGCACTGCCGAACTAAGCTGCATCCGCTGCTTAATCTCAGTATTTCTTTAATTGAATGCCTATTTTTATTTCTACTGGTTCATTTTGCACTGTATAACCGGAAAAGTTGATTGTGGTTAATTTTAGGGAATGTATCATAAAAAAAAAAAAAGATGTGTTGGAAAAAAGAAGTACTACGTTGATTTACGAATATCTTTTTCTTTTTTTTTTGCCTGCCTCGGGCACGAAAAGAACATGTGGCGTGGTGTATATTTTGTTACAAAATAATTAATTTCTGGAGAGCGCAACAAAAACCAATAGAACCAAAGTTAATTTGACGATGAATTCTATTCGTTTGAATTCGTTCATTCCTCCAAAATCAAGATAAATGCACCATTTTGTTTGCCAATGATAAAAAACACAGTTTAAATGTTGTACTCAGCTGCATTGTCTAAAGCTCTTGTTTTATCTCTTCTTTAATGTGGCTGATTTCTATTTTGTCCTCATTTTGAGATTGTGGGAGGGAGATTTTATTTTTTAATTTATTTGTACAATTTATATTATTTTCGGCAACCCAGGAATATGTCCGTCGTTAGCGTTATATCTAGATTGACTGCAGAGGATGTTTTCATATAAATGCTGGTAGTCTACAAGTAATATATAAATTTGCACTATCAACACGGCTAGAGTATAAGTTGGTAATTGAAGTAAGAAACGGTCTTAGGGAGCGAGTATAATCTCCTAGCCGAGCGAGGTCTAGGTCGACCAAATAATGTTCCAACTTCTAGGCCTTCTCCCCCCTCTCCTACCACATCCCGTATACACACGTGTACGTTCGCCACACGTCACTTCCGTCCGCATGCATGGCCTAGGATGGGCTCGTATCATCGGAGTTTTTATGGTCCGTCCCGAGTGACGTCTTTCATTGTGAACAACATTCGTTCGGTTAGGATTAAGTTCTTTGCTACTGGTTGTTCTCATATTACGAATTACATTGTCAAATCATACTAACCGAGCAAAGCGACCTTCTTGTCTGCGCATGTCTAATCCAAGCACAACTTATTACTCTCAACCATCACGTAACGAAATCCTTCTTCGTTACGCACGTGGACATTACACTATTACAGGGACAGTACCCAGATGATCAAATATGTTACCTCCGATTACCTTATTATTTACTGACTACAAAATTCTAAGGTTTTCAAAAATAGTTTAGTAATTTGAGGCATTATGAAGTCATTTGAACGGTGAAGCTGCGATTTGTGTTTGTGATGAACAGTTTAATTGCGGGCTGCCCCAGTTAGTCCTCGACGACCACTGACTACAAAATTCTAAGGTTTTCAAAACTAGTTTAGTAATTTGAGGCATTATGAAGTCATTTGAACGGTGAAGCTGCGATTTGTGTTTGTGATGAACAGTTTACTTGCGGGCTGCCCCAGTTAGTCCTCGACGACCACCGCGAGCCTTTGTCTCTTCAGCAGCTTGGATCAATTTATTACAAATATGTGACTTGCGTGCAGTGTGGAAGTAATGCCGAATTTTTATTGAATCCGTTCTATTCTAAAGTTATTTCTGCTTGAACAATAGCGAAATCAAATCAGGCAATTATTTTTTGTAGGGAAAAACTGAGTAGTTATTTGTTACGGTATTGAATCAAAGTAAATATTTGTTACGGTATTAAATTAGAGTAGATATTTGTTACGGTGTTAAATAAGAGTAAATATTTGTTGCCGTAATAATTTGAAAAGAGCATTCAAACGAACTACGGATATTGGCTTCCTACAACGATAAAATGTTTAGCTGGAAACGTTCATTTATGAATTCAGTTGGTCTTCAATCATTAACGAATGTTCTGTCGCTATAATACCAAAGCAAAATAAAACTTGGTAAGGGTTAGTGTGTATCGAAGACACATTACATTTTTCCCGCAGGGAACTTGAAATGAAGTTCATTTTTGTTACGGTAATGTGGCCGGACAAAGCTTCATAACCCTATTATTTTCCTATGGCCTAGACCATTGATGGTTTTCATCGCAACCACACACTTTCTTGGCAGAATTTAACATTCACATAATCTTTCATAGTAGTGCTTTCTTGTTGTTAGAGTAATGAAAATTAGATACATGCATTGAAGTGGTATATGGGGGCAAGTTTTGTGAGAAGTGCATAACGAATTGAGCTCACGGGAGTACTGGGGTGGACGCTTAACAGGAAGGATACTCACTGGTTGCTCCTCAGGCAAGCACAACCTTGAGGTAAGTTAGTCAACTCCTTTGCCCACATAAACTAATAAACGGATTGAACTTATTAATAATAATATATGTAATGTTATAAATGAGAATATCATATTGCATTTGAATGCTAAGTCATTTCCTCACTACCCTGGAAACCATCATTGGTCAGGCAGAGGCTGTGAGGAGCGCGTGTGGGCAAAGTCGTGCGAGTTAATGAGGCTTAGAAATCGAATTCCCGCTAAGTTCAAACAAGTAGGAAAAAAATGGTTTAGGATTGTTATTCATCCTCAATCGTGAACATTTTTTTTAATTTGTTGTTATGCACCATTATGTCGATGCCAGTCTCGATCCGTCATGAAAACGCCCTTGCATGAGGTATGGTTCGGTTAAAAATGTATTGACTTAACAAGCGAGCTGAATAGTTTTTATCCCCTAAAAATACCAGTTAGTACCGCTGTGTTTGAAACCTCAGCTTTAAACAAATAGCGGTTAGTCACTAAATTCAATTAGCCCTACTTTTATTCGGTGTCGACGCCATTAAATGTTACCATTATATGACAACTAGCAAAGCTAATTAAGTGGTAACTGAAAAAGCCTTGTGCCAATTACGAAAACCCGATAGCGACTTTGACAACAGTATCATATTTGGTGATGGAATCTGTCATACCGACCGACATTCGACGTTGTGACGTCAGAGCTCTAACGGCTCAAAAGTGCTCAGCACTCTTCTTCAATGTTCAAACATCTTGGTCCGGCTAGTTCCCCAATTGTTGACATACAGGATCAATCTTGAAGAAAGTCTACCTCGTAATTGCCGAATATACGTACATGACTCCCTTTACCAACACCGAGTGGAATGATTGCCATCACAAAAAAAATCGTCCAATTTTAGAATCTTCGTCGGAAATTCGGAAACAGGAACAGGAAATTCCTAAATCTAAATTAGATTCCATAATGAATATCTATTTCAAATCATGGAACGGACGCTTTATACTCAAATTTTTCACACAGAGGACAAAAACATACTAGTTTCTTTGCTGACATGTAAAATACTTAATACATTTAATGTAGTTACTATGTAGAAAAAATGTTGCATAATATTATTAAATATCTAGTATTCGTATCTACATATTTCTTGTATAGGATACCCGAATATTTGTTTAATTTCGTCAGTAGTAACTTGAGACGAACATCCCAGGCAACAAAGTTGACCTCTATCGTTGGTCATAACTTACTTAAACATGTACCTAGTAAATCGTATTTTGTAACTTTGCATGTGATGCAAGGATCTATAGTACGAGTTCCAATTGGGGAACAATTTAGAAATATTCCTCCTGATATACATGACCAAAAGGAAAGCAAATAAACTAACAGAATAATAAAAACAAATAAACAAAGGAAGAACAGACATTAAAGAAAGAAACTAAGGAACACATAAAATAAAAATAAAAATAAAAATAAAGAAACAAAGACACAAAGAAAAAACTGGTAAAAAACATTGAGAGAGACGACTGAACAAACAAACAAAGAAAGAAATGAAGAATTTTGTGAGGAAATCTTTAATGATATTGTTGCGTGGCGTTTGAATTTTTCAGTAAAGCCCCACAATAATTGCGGCGTTCGTCTGAATACCTGCTGGTCTCCAAGACCATCCTTGCTCTCGAAGCAGCCGCAGATTATGTGATTCAGATTGAGGTAGTTAGCCGCTTCTTCTGATAGAAGGCATTCTTAATGGGAAGCTTGGATGAGCAGGACAGACCCTTTACAAGATTTGTATGGATAGAGATCTCGAGGATTCCGCCAGCCTCAAAGGCACTCATCACTTAAAAGTTATTCTCTTTGGAGCAGCCTGCTTGCTTACTCTTCATTTTGAATGCCTCAATGGACCACCACTTCGAGAAGTCTGGTGATCAAACGAGCATTTAAATCAAAACCTGGAGTAACATCTATAGTGGCAAAACCTCTAGGTAACTGCATCGACTAAAGCGGAACTACGAGAATTCCACGGTTCATCCCCACAAATGAAGTGATGTTGGACTCAACCTCAAGAAATGAGCTGAAATTGACCCAGAATTCAAACAGTTCACACGAAAATAATTGAATAGAATGCCTGACCCACTCCCCCAGTTTGGAACTCAGATAGGGCACAATCCAGGACACGCTGACGGTGACCGACAAAAATAATCATCAGGTAAGCCGACAAAGTGAATCATCATGCAAGGCCTAGCTGGACAAATTGATCTTTTAGGGTTAATGTCCAGTTTCACAATCAAAGCTACGTGTCTAATTAACAAAATATGTCAGTCGTAAGAAAGTTGGGATGATCATTTCTTGGAAGCCACAGCAATGCAATGGGAAAATACAGGAAAGAGTTCCGGAAGATGGGTACACATACATCAAACACAACGTAGAAACGGTCAAGTCAATGACCCCTCAGACATATGTAGTTGCAATTATGGTGGTCCATAGAGTAGTTGTGTATACGGGGCAAGGAAAGGAAAAGCCACACTATTGATGGCAATGGGGTGGATTGCACCTGAGGAACACTTTCCATTGACTGATTTGAGTTAACCGAAGCAGCTCTTGGAGTAAGCTCAGCAAGTTATGTATGCGAGGCTGATAAATTGGCATACAAATGTGGTCATACAGCCAAATTGCCTGAGGATGGATACATTTTGCAGGCCCATCAGAAGCTTAAATGTGGAACCAAAAGTTAGGCCAAGAAAATTTTAACAAACGCGCATTGACACTATGTTCTCACTAGCCAAACCGTTTTGATTTGATAACTACAGCCCGCTGCAGTCAAGCAGCCTGTATATACATGAGCTGAAGAACATTGTGTAACTCCAAGAAGGGAGAACTTTCCTGTTCGTATTAGGAGCACAGTGTAACACAAAATAATGCAGAAGAGACCACACCCCGGATTTTTCCTACTAACTTTCAGGAAGTTTTTCAACACCTTCGGGTGGGTGAAAAGTTTCATTTAGCGCCTACGGGTGAGTTGAAAGGTAAGTCAGCAGGCAAATGAAAAGGTGAACTAACAGGTAAAACAAAAGATGAGTTAAGGTGTAGAGAAACAAGACAAGAGAAGTGTCTCACCTTCGTGGAGGTGGAATGGGCTGAAAACTCGGTGATCAAATGATAACAACAAAAGGCCTTTGCGGATCAGATAAATTTATTTCACAAGCCCAGAGTGGGAGCCGCCGCTGTGTGCGGGGACACCCCACTCTCGGCCACCCTCCCACAAGAGGCCTCCGTGTTCTCTGCGGAGCTTCGTGAACTCGAACTAGCCGTCTCTATCGCAAAAACAAATCGCTTCCCCAAATACGTCGTATTCTCAGACAGTCTGAGTGTCCTCACCCAGCTTAAAACACTGCATTATGAACATCCTGTCCTACGTAAGATGCAGCACGATCTCTTTCTGATGAACGAGACGGGTCAGGCAGTGGAGTTCTGCTGGATCCCCGGGCACGCGGAAATAAGAGGAAACGAACTTGCGGACTCGCTTGCTAAACTTGCATCTACTCACCAAGAACAATTTTTTGCAACACATTACCGGGACTGGTTCCCTATCATCAACTCCCATATAACATCCCGATAGGATGAAATGTGGCAGC
>SDVV010003196.1:0-21706 GCA_016164225.1 Gammarus roeselii | reverse complement strand
GAGGCATGGGTGCGGCCGGATAATGAGGCATGGGTGCGGCCTGATAATGAGGCATGGGCGCGGCCTGATAATGAGGCATGGGTGCGGCCGGATAATGAGGCATGGGTGCGGACTGATAATGAGGCATGGGTGCGGCCTGATAATGAGGCATGGGTGCGGCCGGATAATGAGACATGTGTGCGGCCTGATAATGAGGCATGTGTGCGGCCAGATGGATGAGGCATCGAAGGCCTGCGGCCTGATGAATCAGGCATGAATGATGCATAGGTGTGGTCTGATATTGAGGCATGGGTGCGGCCGGATAATGAGGCATAGGTGCGGCCTGATAATGAGGCATAGGTGCGGCCTGATAATGAGGCATGGGTGAGGCCTGATAATGAGGCATGGGTGCGGCCTGATAAGGAGGCATGGGTGCGGCCTGATAATGAGGCATGGGTGTGGCCTGGTTATCATAAATCGCTTTGTTCCTTACATTTGATTTAGTACTACCTTTTTTAATAAATCTGTGGATTTCTTGTTAAATTGATGTTAATGGAGTTTCTTTGTTTGATTTTTCTTCTGAGTAAATTGTTTAAAAGAAAGGCGCCTGCAAGCTGTATAATAAATAATATTTTTAGAAATTATTATATAAATTAAAACGCATTGTGAAAGATGCTTGGATAGAGGAATAAAATCGTCTAATGAGAATCTTAAATTTTATTTGCAGGGGGCCTCTAAATCATTCTGTCCACTAGGCTTTTGTGGTAGGTAAGTAGGGGCTTAGTGACGAACGTTCACCTTTCAGATATTGCAATAGTTGTAAACTTTCACACATATATTTGTAGTCCTTATTTTGTCGATTCATAATAAAAATATTATTGTTAGTACGTTTGTTAATTGTGTTCCTGTGTTTCTTGGTCATGGCCTCCCTAGATAGATTTGTGTCCCGGACAGTAATAAGTCCAGTAACTGATTTTTCTACAAATCTATGTTAACTTGCATCTTTTATCTGCAAGTAATATTGCCCGAACGCCAATGATAGATCATCTCCACGTTTCCTTACAGCGGCGTCAAGGACAACGTGTTCAAGTACATCCAGAGGGCATTGAACCGATGTTCTCGGTTCATTATTTTTCTCTGTACAAAATATATAACAAAACATGGTAATGTGTTGCATCCAGTCTATATTAACACTACCAATTGCCCCACGAGATGGACTTATTTATTCGAAACCCAGCACACTTTCTGACTAGTAATTAATTTGATAATATAAGGTACTGCAGAAACGAATGTCTCTTCAAGCGTTATATCTCTTCTACCCAGCCATGAGTACAACTCTATGTGTATCTCCCAGGAGTGTCTGCCTGACAAGCATGGCGGGACCGGGTCAAGCGCCTCTCACCAACCAACAGCTGATGGCAGCCGTGGCTTCAGTGGTGCCACCGCTCGCGCATGGGGCGCACAAGGTATACTGGCTACACGACTGTTTAAAGGGCTCCGATAATATTTGATTTCCTTTTCGGTGCACAAATGATCACTTAAAATTACCTAGTTCTTCGGCAGACGAACATCCCTTTGCATTAGATGCAAGCGGGTCCTTGCTTCCCAAACTTCCTCGAAAAATTGCGTTGATTCTATATGCTTAGCATCCCCATACAATTCAAATGCGGGCGTGTTCCCCTTCACACAAAGACTCTCCTTCAATTTGAAACTCACTTCCCCTAAGTGATGTCTGATGCGTTCGATTATCCGTCTCAGAGGCAACATGCTTCGAGGGCACGGCAGTGATACAAATAATTTCGCGATGCCCCTTGTTGCGATGCTCTGTCCTACAGTGCGACCATTTCAGATTTTCAAATGAGGGTTCTTCCTCAACGCTTTCTTATTCTTCTCAATGCTGAAGCATCGACGAAACCCTGTTGATTGCACGGAAACTGATCATGTGTTGCACCTGCACTGAAGTACATAATTTGTGTACGGTTATTCATTTTGCAGTGCATCGCGTACTCCGGTTTACGAGCGTCAGGGCTGGGAGTACCAAATCTTGGTATGATGTTGCTAGTGTCGAGTGCTGTAGTGCTGAAGGTGGTGGTACGATGTTATAGCTTGTGTCAAGTGCTGTAGTGCTGAAGGTGGTGGTATGATGTTATTGCTTGTGTCGAGTGTTGTAGTGCTGAAGGTGGTGGCATGATGTTATTGCTTGTGTCGAATGCTGTAGTGCTGAAGTTGGTGGTATGATGTTATTGCTAGTGTCGAGTGCTGTAGTGCTGAAGGTGGTGGTATGATGTTATTGCTTGTGTCGAGCGTTGTAGTGCTGAAGGTGGTGGTCTGATGTTATTGCTTGTGTCGAGTGTTGTAGTGATGAAGTTGGTGGTATGATGTTATTGCTTGTGTCGAGTGCTGTAGGGCTGAAGGTGGTGGTCTGATGTTATTGCTTGTGTCGAGTTTTGTGGTGGTAATGGTGGTGGTATGTTATTGCTGGTCTCGAATGCTGTGGTGGCGTGATTGGGGTATAGGTGGGGGTGGCAGCAGTGGCGGTAGCGATGCATAGGCTTTGCTATCAGGGGCGATGTGTTGCCATTTTGGGTCTGAATATTGAAACCCTCCGGGAGACTTGTTGCTCTAAGGGCATGGCATGTCAAGTGTTATTCTTCATTGCTACCAGACTGAGAGTGCTCGGACCACATGGCCGCAGCGCCTTAGGAGTTCCAATACTTCCTGTGCCACTCGTATGACCTCGGTACCTTCTCCTCATATCATTGCGATACACACCTGTCCTGTGTTACGACAAGAGCCAGTAACTGCTCTACTTTTTCTCGGCTTCAATCACAGCACCAAATCTTCAAAGCATTTGTCGGAGAGAACTTGCTGTAGTCCATAATTATTTTTTAACTAACCAGGACCCAAGTTACTTTTCTATCCTTACGCACAACTCATAGCCCTCCCCCCGCTCTCCATCCCAGGGCCAGGCTGGCCGTATCGGCGTGGTGGGCGGTTCCTTAGAGTACACCGGAGCACCGTACTTCGCTGCGACTACAGCACTGCGATGCGGAGCAGACCTGGCGCACGTCTTCTGCTCCAGGGAGGCGGCGGGGCCCATAAAGGCCAGTATCTGCTACATCACATACCTTGAAAGAGAGTTTTGTTTTGGGTTCTCTACATACTGTGCTAAGAAACTGGCGATTGGGAATAACTGGCATGAAGACCAGGCCAATCCCTGGAAAGGGAACCTGTCATAATACAGGAACGAGTCTAGATGATACCAATTATTCATTAGAGGGTTCGAGTAATGTTGTTTTCATACGCTCCTTGGGTGAATAAAACGCTTTCATTTATCTGGATTTTAGTTAAACTTATTTAATTAAAGAATGGAAGTTGAAACGGTGTGCTCTGAACCTTTTTGAAAAAATGACTCATTGATTTTTTTCCCTGCAAATAGATATGCTGCCGTTGATTTCAGAAATATAGTTGGTGAACTAAGGCTTACTCGAAAGATATTGTTATCGATAGAATTTGTAATGCATTACTGTGTACTCGTGTGAACCAACGAAAAGCAGCATGATTCTGAAATCAGTTTGCTAGTACTACGATGTACACCTTTGCTTCTAAAAATCTATGTGAAATGACAAAGATTTGCGGCGGTCTGCATTACGACCTTGCAGCATCGACCTTGCAGCATCGACTTTGGGCAGCGAATTTATACTCATTTAAGCGAACGCTCCATAATTACAGAAGTGATAGGTACGATGGTCGAACTATATCTAACCACTCTCTTTGCAGTTGAGCGGTCTTTCAACGGGCTGCAGAGTGAGGGTGATTTGTTTGCTGAATCTTATTTCTTTTGTATTCAGGCTTATTCTCCCGAGCTGATCGTACACCCAGTCTTGGACGGTCCGGATCCCATGACCGAGATCGATGAATGGCTCCCTCGCCTGCACGCCCTTCTTTTGGGGCCAGGCCTAGGGCGCCGACCACAGACCTTCGCCACGTTGCAGCACATCATCCAAGCTGCTATGGAGAAGAAGATCCTACTCGTGTTTGACGCTGACGCTCTCTTCTACCTCAACGAGAATTTCGATGTGCTTCAGGGCTACAAGAACGTCATCCTCACCCCAAACCGAGTGGAGCTTGCTCGTCTGTTTCGCGGGGTCCTGAAAGAGGACCTTCGCGCCGATCACGTGTCCGCAGAGCACGTCGAGCAGCTTGCCACGGCGATGGGGGTAACCATCCTGTGCAAAGGGCAGACGGACGTGATCGCTGGTGAAGGCGTGGTGCTCACTTGCGACGTGTCTGGAGCTCCGCGTCGATGCGGAGGCCAAGGCGACGTCTTATCAGGAGCCTCTGCCTTATTTTACTACTGGGCGTATGGTACTGCCAACGCGTGCCCTAACACACCTCTTCCCATACCACCGACAGTTCTGGCTGCTTGGGGCGCAGCTGCAGTTACAAGGACCGCCATGAACCTCGCCTTCAAGATCAATGGACGAGGGACTCTGACTACGGATATGCTGACCACGGTAGGACAGGCCTTCACCAAGTTGTTTAATGGGAAGTGATCTTGTTCGTGTTGACACGATTGAGGACGAAGGCCCAACCCTATACAGGGTAGTGTGATATTTGAAATAGCATATTGAAACTAGTAGTTTTTTCTGTTTGCCATCGGAGCCCCAACGTGAAGTCACTGAGATGTATCATGTATTATTTATTTATGTCTACTTTGCTTATAGTCTCTGAACATGTAAAAGAAAGCCGAATTGCACACCGATGACCAGGAGCAACGTTTTGACATGGACTATCGCAATGCCTTGCAGAGATACAGAACCCATTGGTACGCTTCCTCTTCCTCTGAACCTGTGGTTTGAGATTGTATCTCGTGAACTCACTAAGTCAAGCTTGAAATAAGATGCTACCTAACTAAGTAGGGTCAACTAGAATTGAAAACCTTACATACGTTGCACCATTCAAAGAAATTGCGATTTGCGCATCATAACTAATACTTTAGATATTATAAAATATCATCAGAGTTAATCGAACGATAAATTCTAAATCCCCAGTCAGCTCTGCATCAATAATGTTGTATGAAAATGTATCGTTGTTTCAGCAGTTTCACTGAGTATCTAAGAAATCAAAACCATGAGGGATAATTATCTCCCCCTTGCCACTATTTCAATGTTATGTGCGTTGGCTTCAGTGCTCCTCGTTGACTTGTGATCGTCTCTGCTGTCAACTTAATAATGTGGCAACTACTTTTCTACACCTTTATACTGGACTTTTTGTGTTCGCTGTCGTGTATCATCTACACCTTTATACCGGACTCTTTGTGTTTACTGTCGTGTATTATCTACACCTTTATACCGGACTCTTTGTGTTTACTGTCGTGCATTATCTACACCTTTATATCGGACGGACTCTTTGTGTTTGCTGTCGTGTATTATCTACACCTTTATACCGGACTCTTTGTGTTTACTGTCGTGTGTTAGGAAATGTGTGTATTCCTTCAGATTAATGCGTCGAAATATACTCGTGTGTGTACTGTAATGTCTTTAACCGAACTTGCAGAGATGTAGCTTTTTCTTTAGTTTAATTTTTTCCGTGTTTGTTTCAATATTTTGTTAACTGATGTGACTCTGCATTTAAGGATCGAAATATTTACTGAAACATTTTGCCGTATTTTGCGATCGAATTCTGTTGGTATAAATCATGTTCAGGAGATTATCAGGATGAAATATTTTCCCTTATTTTCTTTTTACTTCCCTTACACGAGTCCGGTATTAAATCCGATGCCCAGAAATGGATTTCATGAGAGTCACAGTCTAGGGGCCGGGATGCCCAGAAATGGATTTCATGAGTGTCACAGTCTAGGGACCGGGATGCCCAGAAATGGATTTCATGAATGCCACAGTCTAGGGGCCGGGATGCCCAGAAGAAATGAATTCCATGAGTGTCACAGTCTATGAGCCGAGTTGTTGTCACATTTTTTTCCAATCAGAGAGCTTGAAGAGTGACCTTACACATACGATTTTACCCTTGATTTAACGTGAATCCTAGATATGAGGTATTCGTTGTGAAACGACTTGAACACCAGGAGACATCTTGTGAATACTGTATTGTTATCTATTTATGCATGGTAGCATGGAAACGCACCTCAGACTCGAGTACTCAGACTCTAAGCAACATTAATCCTTTTACCACTTCGTTGTACGGTAGCATGGAAACGCTCCTCAGACTCGAGTACTCTGACTCGAAGCAACATACGTCCTCATGCCACTTTGTTGTACGGTAGCATGGAAACGCTCCTCAGACTCGAGTCCTCTGACTCTAAGAAACATTATTTCTCATACTACTTCGTTGTACGGTAGCATGGAAACGCACCTCAGACTCGAGTACTCTGACTCTAAGCAACATACGTCCTCATGCCACTTTGTTGTACGGTAGCATGGAAACGCACCTCACACTCGAGTACTCTGACTCTAAGCAACAAACGTCCTCATACCACTTCGTAATTTGTAATATATCTTCACTATGTTGATGTAATAAAATAATTTATTGCGGCACATTACGTCGCGACTTCGATTAGAAACCATACATGTCAACTCAATATAAGAGGCAAAGAGCTCAACCACGAGTCGGACTATAATAGGGAAATAAACCGCTCATAATTTTTTTAATGCATTTACAAATATTGTTGAAAAGGGTTTGCTAAATTTGTGAGTGCATTCGAAATTTTAAGAGCGGCTCAGTTCCCTACGTCAGTTTAAATTTACACATTGAATTAGATTCGCATTGCCCATAAAAGCTAGTTACACATAAGATGACAATATCAAAATTGTATTGGAGGAATAAATCATCACAGATCGTCCTGCATTTGTTATGCTTTATTCTATTTCGACAAACCTCCCTACCCTATTGGTCCATTGTTACACGGAGACCATGATTATTGGTCCATTATTACGAGGAGACCATGATTATTGGTCCATTATTACACGGAGACCATGATTATTGGTCCATTATTACACGGAGACCATGATTACTGGTCCATTGTTACATGGAGACCATGATTACTGGTCCATTGTTACACGGAGACCATGATTTCTGGTCCATTGTTTCACGAAGACCATGATTATTGGTCCATTATTACACGGAGACCATGATTACTGGTCCATTGTTACACGGAGACCATGATCATTGGTCCATTGTTACACGGAGACCATGATCATTGGTCCATTGTTACACGGAGATCATGATCATTGGTCCATTGTTACACGGAGACCATGATCATTGGTCCATTGTTACACGGAGACCATGATCATTGGTACATTGTTACACGGAGACCATGATCATTGATACATTGTTACACGGAGACCATGATCATTGGTCCATTGTTACACGGAGACCATGATCATTGATACATTGTTGCACGGAGTTGTTACATGGAGACCATGATCATTGGTACATTGTTACACGGAGACCATAATTATTGGTCCATTGTTACACGGAAACCATGATCATTGGTCCATTGTTACACGGAGACCATGATCATTGGTCCATTGTTACACGGAGACCATGATCATTGGTACACGAAGACCATGATCATTGGTCCATTGTTACACGGAGGCCATGATCATTGGTCCATTGTTACACGGAGACCATAATCATTGGTCCATTGTTACACGGAGACCATGATCATTGGTCCATTGATACACTGAGACCATGATCATTGGTCCATTGTTACACGGAGACCATGATCATTGGTCCATTGTTACACGGAGACCATAATTATTGGTCCATTATTACACGGAGATCATGATTATTGGTCCATTGTTACACGGAGACCATGATCATTGGTTCATTGTTACACGGAGACCATGATTATTGGTACATTGTTACACGGAGACCATGATCATTGGTCAATTGTTACACGGAGACCATGATCATTGGTACATTGTTATACGGAGACCATGATCATTGATACATTGTTATACGGAGACCATGATCATTGGTCCATTGTTATACGGAGACCATAATTATTGGTCCATTATTACTCGGAGATCATGATTATTGGTCCATTGTTACACGGAGACCATGATCATTGTTTCATTGTTACACGGAGACCATGATCATTGGTCCATTGTTACAAGGAGACCATGATTATTGGTCCATTGTTACAAGGAGACCATGATTATTGATCCATTGTTACACGGAGACCATGATCATTGGTCCTTTGTTACACGGAGACCATAATTATTGGTCCATTATTACACGGAGATCATGATCATTGGTACATTGTTACACGGTGACCAGGATCATTGTTCCATTGTTACACGGAGACCATAATTATTGGTCCATTATTACACTGAGTCCATGATTATTGGTCCATTATTACACGGAGACCATGATTATTGGTCCATTATTACACGGAGACCATAATTATTGGTCCATTATTACACGGAGACCATGATTATTGGTCCATTATTACACGGAGATCATAATTATTGGTCCATTATTACACGGAGACCATAATTATTGGTCCATTATTACACGGAGACCATAATTATTGGTCCATTATTACACGGAGACCATGATTATTGGTCCATTATTACACGGAGACCATGATTATTGGTCCATTATTACACGGAGACCATAATTATTGGTCCATTATTACACAGAGACCATAATTACTGGTCCATTATTACACGTAGACCATAATTATTGCTCCATCATTACACGGAAACCATAATTATTGGTCCATTATTACACGGAGACCGTGATTATTGGTCCATTATTACACGGAGACCATGATTATTGGTCCATTATTACACGGAGACCATGATAATCGGTCCATTATTACACGGAGATCATAATTATTGGTTTATTATTACACGGAGACCATATTTACTGGTCCATTATTACACACAGACCATAATTATTGTTCCATTATTACACGGAAACCATAATTATTGGTGCGTTATTACACGGAGACCATAAATATTGGTCCATTATTACACGGAGACCATATTTATTGGTCTATTATTGCACGGAGACCATAAATATTGGTCCATTATTACACGAAGACCATATTTATTGGTCCATTATTACACATAGACCAAAATTATTGGTCCATTATTACACGGAGACCATAAATATTGGTTCATTATTACACGGAGACCATAATTGCCCATGCACCTGCTTGCTACATAGGTACCTATTTTTAAATTTAAATTATGTTGTTCCTGTAACGAAAATTTCGACATGAATAATTTTCCCGATGAGGTAGACTATCACTTCGATCCACTTTTCATATTACATTTAGGACTCGCCTGAGGTGCATAAAACCTAAAAAGTGTGTGCGAACAGTTCACTCTCCTAAAAAGCTCGTTGAGGCTCCAGTAGAAATGAGGCCCAAATAAAATCCCCAAAAAACTAAAAATATCTATCACAAATGTTACTCGACACAGTCTGCGACTGCTTATGTTGATCTTTCGACCAACTCGAGTACTGTTGACTCAAATGAACAATGAACATCAGTTGGGGAAATATTACAGACGACTACATGATGAAGGACAATGAATGTTGCGGAAAAATTAAAAAGGAGAATGATCCCCACATCGCAGAAGTCTGTCCACGCGTTCACCAGTCGCACACATTAGGAAGCGTCTTGCCTCCCAAGGCAGGACGACTGAGAATGTGAGGCGTCGCTGCTGTTACCACGTCAATAAAAGAAGAGCTTAACATGAACGTTAGTGTGGTTCATTGCGGCACGCTGCGAAACTGCTATGACGCTACGACGCTGTTTGTGGTAAAATGAGTAATGAAATAAAGCTAATTACCTAGCAATAGTCCGGACAGGGGGAAACCATGGATAGGCCAGGCCGACTCATTGCCTGTAGGAGCATGTAGCAGAAAAGTGTTCGCACCGCTATTGCAAAAGGACAGTGCGACAAAGAAGCGTAAAGAGGCCTCGTCGCTAGCCATTTTGGGAAGGATATCTCAACCGCTAGCTTGAATAATAGGATGAAAGGACTTGAGAATAAGTACCGAAGTCCGATGTCACAGCAGCATTGAAACTTGTAGCTGCCAAGCGTCGACACACATTGCCATGGCCATTGTTTTTAATCAATGTTCACAATTATTCATATACGTAGGGCGAAGTTTAGGAAATCTTATAAATTTAGACCAACCTTGGAAACCCGCTCGAGGAGATCCGGCTTTGGCCCGAAGTCTAATGGATTTGACCGACGTGTGCATTGGCTATAACAAAGACGCGTCAGAGCTCCGGTGGAGATGGTCCCCTTAACTTATACCTAATTACATCCCATCTATTGTAATGGTTGACGAGCCTTGTTTAGAAACGAAATCGTCTTGCAACTTGTGACAACTAGCCATGTGATGTCAACTTGCACACCCTTTAGCATACGTATGGATGGTGGATGAATGACTATTTCAACCACCTTATAGACGGGATAAATAGTCATTGCATTGTTTATAGGTCTTAGAAGACAACAACAGACCTTTTGGTTCAAACTGGGTTGCCTTTTGATAGCAAGAGGATTAGTTCTGAAATAGGAAGTCTAAGAAAACTTCATGGGCCATTTCCGTTTTTTAAAACAACAAGAAAGGGAACAATTTAGTTCTTTAACTACGATTCATGTAGAATTTATCTAGCCGTGCCTTGGACGTTTCGATTGTGTTGCTATTTGCAACCTCCGCTGGAAATTTGTTCCATTCTTCGACAACTCTATACGTGAAGTGCCCGAGACATGTAGCAATACTTTTCTAAGTAACCCTAGCGTGAGGCTGGTGATCAAGTATCATGATATTTGTCAGGTACAGTTTGCAGAATTAGGACTAATCTCATCACTGTAAACGTCGAACACTTTGGAGAGATAGTGATAAAGACCATGCGATGGTACCACAGAATGGGGATAAGATCGAAACGCTCGACTGGCATTTTTCAAAGGGAATACATTTTTCCTTCCTTCGCAAACGGAAAATTCTAGCACATTTTAAACGAATGTTTTTTTTTGTTGTTGTTAGGGCAAGTTACGTAATTATTGATAAGTAGTTAGTGTTTGTTGGTGACAAGAACACAACTATCGGTAAGTAGTCAGTGTTTGTTGGTGACAAGAACACAATTATCGGTAAGTAGTTAGTGTTTGTTGGTGACATAAACACAATTATCGGTAAGTAGTTAGTGTTTGTTGGTGACAAGAACACAATTATCGGTAAGTAGTTAGTGTTTGTTGATGACAAGAACACAACTATCGGTATGTAGTTAGTGTTCGTTGGTGACAAGAACACAATTATCGGGAACGATAATCGTCAATATTTTAGAGAGCTTTAATAAATATTTTTGAAAAAAAACGAAATTGTTTATTATTTGCCCAGAGGAAAAAGGTAAAAAATGTGATGAACATTTCACAGAGGTCAATATGGTCGCTGATGACGTGGTGCATTTGTGTTTGGGCTACAGTATTGCCATTTATCAATTTGGACACAACTATGTATAATATACTAATAATTTCATAGCTGACATTGTACGTAAATCATAACAAGTAAATTTTGAATAATGTTTTTTGTTTATTCCATATTTTCTATATTACGAACAACCACTTTTATGACGTAACCACATCGCACTTTTGATTTTTCCTTCAGTTGTTTAACGTGACCGCGTCTTTGAAGCAGACGACTCCCGGCAGAACATTAGTCAATGATGGTGCAAGAAGGGAGAAAGCGCCTGTGAATGATCTTCTGTGTACTCTTGAAGCCAGAAAAAAGGTTCCTCCCCCGTCGGACTTGATTAAACTTGGAAGTCTTGATCTTGTATGTTAATATTATGCCCAGAGCACCATCTAGTGGCAAGTACATGGATTCCAGTCTCAGAAATGCCAAGGGCATCATTCTAAGAAATATCCTACTATTTATGGAAGAAAATATTCTTCTGACACAAAAATTCGCCGCTGAATATATTGACTGAATACATCCTCTAAGAAATATTAATTGGGCCCACATCTTCTCACAGAACCGTGCAATCACAGCGCGACACTAGCTTCCGTGATACCGCAATTGAAGCATTTCAAAGAGAAATCGAAGGAAGTCCTGGCCCTTATCAAAGAACTAGACAGATGTGTCTGCAATGATTGTTAGAAGATGGCCGATGTAGAAATGTATGTTGCTGTAGCAAGAGCCAAAGTGATTCGAAGAGCAAGTCTCCTTGAAAGTCTTAACATTCTGAACAAATAGAACAAACTGGCAACTGCGCGTCGTGTGGTTTTTGATGGCAAAACTACGCCTTTGCTAGCCTACATAGAGGCCTCGCTAACACCACGAACATCATTGTCACTCACTGCATCACCACCACAGCAGCACTCAACAAATATATCCTCCAATGAAACTGAAGCTGTCAAACTGATGAACATTTTCCGTGCAATCAAAAAGATTTCGTCATTAATTGTCAATAGCTATCCTTCTTTGGTGAATTTCAAGTGACACTGATGTTTCTGAATATATCTATTTGTTGAAAGTCAGTTCAACCGAACGTGTTCGAAAAATCATTGTATTATATTCAATTTGTTAATTAGATAAAAAAAACTAGCATTAGAGCATTGAAAAAGTAAAACTTCTACTCGGGTATTCTGATCCAATCCCAATTCTGTGTTCTGACCCTGCAATCGCCATGTTCAATCAACAAATATCCCAGTCAATTACGACAATGGTCTGTCGGGTCTGACAAGACAAACTTGCACTACCCCCACACACTAACCCTACAATAATTTTAGATGCCACTGAGATCCCTTCACGGCAACTGACAAAACGCGTCTCCAATTCCCCACACCAGCCGCATACCTTTCCGACAAAAACGGCTCACCAGAACTGCTGCCTTCAATTAACTTTTCACTCGCATCATTCCCCGTGCGTAATGCCTCTCTACACGACACACCATTAGACACCTCCTCGTACGTCACCCAATGACCAGAGCCCCGAAACTGGATAACTCCAATGCCGCTAGACCTGACCCCTTCACCCACTTCAATCATCTTGGCTCCCACGGTGACAAATGCCTTACAACCCTTGCCAACCTCTTCCTTAACCTGTCATACATCCTTGCCATCTCTAAGAAATCCAGCATCTTCCCGATTTAACTAGGAAAGTCCTAAGGCCAAGATTCTTCTTACAGACTTCCCTGTGACCAAAACCCTTAAGCGGTTACTCTGCATCCCCTCCTACCTAATGTTGTTGTCGTAGTTGGGTTGACCCTTGCGATGAGTGGTCTGAAATTTAAATCGGTGCCACCCACAGAAAACCAGAGCTGGAAGAAGGCAGAGTTTGAGAAGAAGGGGCAGGTTTTAACGTGGACCATAGGACGTATTTCAGGAGGAGGCGAGAAGGAGCATGGGAAGATCTGATACCAGATTTAAAAAGATGAACTGCGATCTAAAACCTACAAGACTCAAAATAAAAACAATATATTTGGGTCGATGTGAAAGAAATGCAAATAATAAAAGAAATAGACAGGACAGGGTGTGATCCGAAGTAACCTCTAGGTGTGATACAAAAATAAAAGTTGGAAGCTACAGATGAAAAAAGGGGTCAAATGCCCCTTCCAATATAGCAAGAAGCTAAACTACCATGGACAACAAGGAATGCCTGTGAGGTCGGTCCTGAGCAAGAGTGGTGAGCAACAGTTGACAATGTCCCAGGCGTAAAGTCTTCGAGTTTGTCCCTTTCTGCTATCGATCTCCCTATGACTGCGTCCTCTCACTCCTACCTTAATCAGAAACCTTTTTGATCTCTCGGTAATCTACCCCCGTTTCTCTCCCCCGTTCCCAGAAGTAGTGGCATTCTCCCCCCCCCCCCCAAGCTACTTACGCCTCCCTTCTCCACTCAGCCAACACTGTACGTCACAGTGTTTTTTTCTCCATCTCGTAGGAAGTTCACCTTAGCATAAGATATTTCGCTGATTCCCTGTTTGGTCCTTCAAGACACTGCATTCAAACTCTTAATTCGTTCAACTCGCAGGTTCTGGCCCGCTCGTCCAAATTGACCGTTTTGCCTCGAAAAACAGGGAGCTTCTCTACAGCCCATCATACGACTTCTCAGCGGCTGAACACAGTTTCCATTTGTACAGTTCGAGTGATATTTTGTCAGCCAGTCCTGTTTCCATCTTCTCTCACATTAATCTTGTCCTTCCATTCTTCCCTTACTCTCCTCCTCTGGTAGCTAGTTATATTTCCTACTCTCGCTCCATCCAGTACAACGTTTTCCATCCTATCCGTCCGGATCCATACAACTTTCTCCGTTTCAAACTTCTTCACCACCCTTATATTATCCCTCCACCATGCTATTTTCCCTTTCCCCTCCTATGTACCCTGTTTGTCCACATATTCAAGCATTATTCAAATACAGTCCAGTTTTGATTTGGCTGCTCTCTCCTAGAAGATTTCCGCCCTATTTGATGCATGATTGTTTCAGCAGTCACAAAGCCATTCGCCTCATGTCCCAGTCTCCCTACCCTATTTTGTGTCTCTACAGCCCTCCAATTCCCCCTTTGTAAAACTTAGTGCCTCCATCCCATATATAATGCTAGGAACTGCCACTCTCCACTGAAGACTCCTTATCACTTTTTAGCATATCAATGTATTAGGACTAAGTTAATTTAAATAGATTAAGCACTACCCGAGCTTACCCTCTTGGATGATATAAAATGTCTATGATTATATTTGCAAAATAATTACAAATATTCAAACAAAAGTGAAAGGTGCATAAGGATGTAACCGCAATCTAAAATTACTTTGAGAACGCAAACACAAGATGTTTTTGGTAATCTAGAATGCCCCAAGAATACAGGGAAAGGAAAGTGTCAAGATAAAACTAGACGGGCTCGTTGTGCTTGCAAATTCTGGACAGAACAGTATATACATGGGCGTACTTGGATGAGTCCACTGCCAAGACGAGTAGAAGCGGCACATCCAGTGGCCGTCTCAACCACTGGAGATTGCGCTTGACTCAAACTATTCATGACTGGCGTCGTCAACTCATATTAGCTCAGGAGGCAATCTCGTCCGGGAGACAACAGGACTGAGCAGTCCAATAAAGCTACTCACCTACAAACACGAGCCAGTAACTAAAACCTGCCCTAGGCTCTCCAACTCTAGTAGCAGAAGGTCAGTAACTAAAGCCTGTCCTATGCTCACCAACTATAGTAGCAGAGGGCAAGTAACTAAAGCCTGCCCTATGCTCACCAACTCTAGTAGCAGAGGGCAAGTAACTAAAGCCTGTCCTATGCTCATCAACTCTAGTAGCAGAGGGCCAGTAACTAAAGCCTGCCATTTGCTCACCAACTCTAGTAGCAGAAGGTCAGTAACTAAAGCCTGCCCTATGCTCACCAACTCTAGTAGCAGAGGGCCAGTAACTAAAGCCTGCCCTATTCTCACCAACTCTAGTAGCAGAAGGCCAGTAACTGAAGCCTGCCCTATTCTCACCAACTCTAGTGGCAGAAGGCCAGGAACTAAAGCCTGCCCTAGGCTCACCAACTCTAGTAGCAGAGGGCCAGTAACTAAAGCCTGCCCTATGCTCACCAACTCTAGTAGCAGAGGGCCAGTAACTAAAGCCTGCTCTATTCTCACCAACTCTAGTAGCAGAGGGTCAGTAACTAAAGCCTGCCCTATGCTCACCAACTCTAGTAGCAGAGGGCCAAGAAGTCTCCCACACTTCCACTGTATATCTCAATCTCAGCCTGACCCGAGCAATTTCGACGAGATTTCTACTCAACAAATCACTTCTTCAACTGCATCAGCTCAACCAAGACCCAACGACTTGGAAAAATACGTAAGCTCGCGCGGGAGCAGAATAGTCCAATTCAGCGCACACGACCATCGTGGCTACAAAAGTCGTCTATGTGCGTTGGACTGCATTGACCTCATCACTGTAGTTTTCTCATCACATCGTCCAACTCACCACTATGCTCATCGCAACGCAGCATCTCGCCTACCGTGACAGATGCACCACGAGAGGCAGCGTTTGTCAAGCGTGCTACCACAACTCCAGGCACATCACCATCGCCGTCCTAGACGGTACGCCCGCCGTTCCAAGCGCGGTATAGTTGGGCCAATGAGCCATCACCACTCAATATTCCCTGTGTAACTACAACGCCAAGGTGTGCGTATGACTAATTACTATAGTGCAAATGCACCCAGCTCGTATAAGGTCAGTCCACGGTTGTTTTGTAGGGGTCACCATCTATTTCATGTGTAATCTGTGTATTCACCTAATTTATACCATAAATGACCGTCAGTCTAACCTATATGATAAATATCAAATGATTCATCCTGCAGATTAGACAGTGTTGTCAATAATTAAACAGCTCTTAAATAAACCGTTTATTCACTAGCCAATGATCCAACGTAGTCATGTAATTGTTTAGCGGGTTAGAATGGTCAACCTATATCCCGGTACTATGAGGTGCTCCTTGTCGCTAACCTATCGTTGTTCTATCTTTCGCGATATCTTAACCATCGCACAAACCTTGCCACGAATTTTTATTTCATTTCCACTACCTTTTGGCATACGTCCTATTTCTATGTCGTGTACAGTCGATCAACCATCTCCTATTATTTATTCTTCCGCTATCAAGTAATTACCGGGCCTTCATACCGTTGTTACAATTCTGCAAAAGGTTCACGTCGGTGAGAAGGACTTCTTCCTGTTTCCATGGTTGTTGTAGTGTGGTCGTTGTTCCAGCTTTTGCAGTCTGGCCAACAATGATTGTTGCTTTTTATTGATTTTGTCCTCTAGGTTGTTGATTGTTCTCTCCAGGTGATCAACTTTTTTTAGAAGGTGGTCTTTTCCTGCGAGAGTGCTTTATTTTTGAAGTTCATTTCGGACATTCGTGAGGTCAGAGCGTTGATGGTTAGAGTGGTGTCGCTGTGCGTAGGTATGGTGAAGTGTTGTGGCTGTGGTGTGGATGTTTGCACTACTGATGTTGTTTATTTGATTGTTCAACTCCGGGTATTCAGTGAGTATTCTATCTGTTGCCTCCACAATATCAGTAAGGGTTATTTAATTGTTGACCAGTAGTGCATATTTGATGTTGGTTGGTATTTCCCTCATGAGCATTTCTTTCAAGAACGGGCTATTGTGGTGTGCAACGGATTCCGTGTCACTACCAAGAAGATGATGGAGGTGAGCCAGGAACTGTGCCATTGTGCGGCTACCTCGACGTTCTTTGTTCAGAATTTGTCTTATACGAGCTGATTTCGGTAGTGTGTTTAAGGAAATAATTTTGTCTTTAATTTTTGTGTAGCGGTCGCCTTCTTCCTTCATGACTATATCCTGGAGTGATAGTCGTAGTTGTGATGGTAGGGCTTTGAGTGTCAACAGGACTTTGGTTTGGTCATCGGTGTTAGCATGTGCTGTGAAGTCGGCTTCTAGTAAGTAGAAATAGAAAGGTGAGGCTTCAGGCATATAAAGTGTGACAATAAAGTCCTTGCTGGCAGTTATGTTGTTAGGTGTTGATGGGTTTCCTACAATAAGGTTGCTGTCAGGGTTCTCATTCTCCCCCATGTTGGATGGGTAGGCTTGGCCGGCAAGAATCTGTTTTTAAGCTGGAATTCTATTAACCGACTGGTAGAAATTATTTTCTAATTGCGATGTCTCTTGTTGTCAATGTTGATATTGTACACCGAGTTGTGAGATGAAATTTAAAAATCTAATGTGAGTTGATTTGTGCCGTGAATCATCAGTGGGTTACTGAGTGGTATGGGTTGCACAAGTTTTGATAGTCTCACAAGGGTCGGAAAGTATTAGTTAAAAAATAATGAAGAAAATTCTATGTGCCTTTGTGTGTGCTGTGAATGCACCAGCAGGTCACTGTGCAGTTGCACTGAGACTGCCGACACCAAGTTGGCACGAGCTTTGCATCAAAATCCCAGAAATTGTAAAGCGAAATGTTTTGTCTGTGTGTGCATGTGGAGTAATACACACAAGGAAAGTTATCAAAATTTCTTCATTTAAAAGTTTTTACAAGAAATTCACCATACTCTTTAGTATTTGGTGACACTTTCAATGATATGTTGTGCCTATAGTTACCTTTGACCAGATGTACTTTTTTAATGATTATTCACTACTTCTTATCTACCCCCCAAGCTGCATGTCTGTCAGCCTTGATTTGGTATAAGTGCGGGTCACCAGTTCGGTAGTTGTTTTTACCAGTTGGCAAAATGAATGAATTTACAAAAATGATCAGCTTCTGTGAGCTGTACTAAACTAACTTGACACAGGTGCTTGCAGTTTCAAGGCACCCTTGAAATGTGTCAAATTAAATTATTAATTTAATTAATTTAGCAAATAAGCTCCCTTCGGCGTAGCCATTGTTGTGGCTCTGCGCATAAATTACTGACTCCAAATAAAAGAAATTAGGGTTCAGTATTATGAGCTTCCACGCCTATATCAGATCAGGTGACTGAAACATGACATGAGATCTTAGGTATTGTGTACTTATTAATTCCAAACTTAACTGAGAGAGGGCATGCGAGGTAATATAGAAGGGGAAAAGAAGGGAGATAGGAAAGCCGGCCAGAAAATCAAGGACCGCTGTTGCTTCACAGGAGGTAATTTTGTCACCGGTGAGGCTTGACAAAGACAGTGGTGGAAGCAAGGTCCATGAGTTTGGTCTCAGAGACTTGCCAACAGGGAGGAGGTTGGCGTCCAAACAGAGGGAGTTGATTCACTGATGTTCTGCGCCAATCCGAAGCATAAAAGGCTGCCCAAAAAAGATTAGCTACACTTGGCACAATGACAAACAATTGCATCTCATTCTGCGTGTCTCTATACAGGCAGACAGAATGCGTGTACTTAAATAAAAATAATTATAGTAAATCGAATTAGGTTGTATAAATAATAGTTAATTAGATTTAATCAAAAATATACGAGCAAAAAAAATGTTTTGATATCAATAATAATAGCAATACAGATTATTTACATTCTATACAGGCTACGGTAATGTGCCCGAGCCTACAAAGACAAGTTGTGTCTAGGAATCGGCATGGAAATTCCTACCTATGTGGATGCAGGAAGTATGACTTATCATCAGCATCCAGGTGGATATAGAAATATGGGTGGTCTAATCTGATTACCATGAATAAAAATGCGTGGCTTAAGCTCCACAATTATAAGAGAATACATTTAAAACACAATTTGACTGTGTTATGTTTATTATTAAGAATTATGAATGCATAATTTGCCCCCTACTTGAATGTACAGTAGCGAGCAAAAATTCGTTTATGATTTAAAACTAAGTGAAACTTCGATGTCCATTTTTCGCTCTATATTTGAACTCATCGGAAATTGGATCAATATTACCCATTAAGAGGCTTTGTCCACACATAGTACCGTAAGGAATTTCTATATGAAGTTAAATTCCACGTGGGGAGAGTCGAATTTGTTTTCCCGGGGACAGACTAACCATAAACGAATTTTTGCTCGCTACTGTTCAAGGCTGTATAGTAGTTGTATGATATTAGGACCTATTTGAAAATATAGATTGTTTACAATATATAACTATACAAAGGCACGAGCCAAGGTGGGGGTGGTAGTCAGACACGCGTTGTATAAGGCATTCTTGCCCTGCACTTAGTGGACATATGTATGCAATAAGGATGGATATGTATATCCCACCTTGGTGATACCTTGGAACTCTGATAGGAATTCCCGCTCAGAAGTTCATACCTCACAAGTTGCTCAAAAATACTAATTGAATCTTATCCAAGAAGAATGTGTGTTATATTTGTCAACGCACATGGTTTCGAATATTTAAATACATGTGTTTCAGAAAGAAAACATGATTTAAACGGAAACAGACACATGGTGTGTTGCCTGACTGAGCTTTCGTGAGTTAAGAAAGCCCTCTCGGTTGTTTATCTGGGAAGTCATTGTTGCCATTTTTGTCTCAAGGTTTTTGTCTCAATAATTTGTTCTTTTTGATGAATATGTTCAATGGCTTTTGGTGCGTGGGTATACGCATTTATGTCCTCGAAATAAATATTTGTTGCACTGCTATTATGGTTGGAAGCAGTTTTGTACTAGCTGAACAGAAATGTTGTAGCTACATACAGAGATGCGAACAATGAGATCGAAAGAGGCGATTGCTTAACAACGATAGGTGCTTGTGATGCACGTATGTGTTTAGTGTTATTGGGATATTGTAGGGTCGATTGTGGACCTCTACACCGTCATTCATGGATTTACAGACCCACGGCAATTGTCCGGGGCAGATTCTTATATGTTTCATTTATGATGTATTGCTGAATTTAATACAACTTTCTACCCTGACTCTAATGATGGAACTATCATCATTAAATCTTTGATGTTTTTAATTGAACACATTACTTAAATTCATCAACTAAAATTCTAAAATACAACATAAGACTTGCTGATCTCATTTTAACCTATACCTATGATACAACCTTCCCTTTTTCCCTTTCTCCAGAAGTAAATAATTTTCACCAACGGCAGGCATGTCTGTGTTACTATAACGATTTGTAGACTGAGATCGGTGACCACTATTAAAGCGCCTCTATCTTCTACAGCTCTGCAACCGGGGGAGTGGCCTACTCCCAAATAGCAGAAATTGGGCAAAATAAACCGTGATCTACATCCTGGCGATTCTACGAACTAGAATCGCAGCATCAAGAAACAAGCAGAACAAGTCCCTGCCATTTTACAGGAATTAATTTTTCAATGAAGCCTGGAAACCACAAGACCGAGGAGAGCAAAACTTCTGCACGGCCTGCTTGAGGGCCAGATGTCATGCTGGCTACCTCACTTGGACGACACCTGTGGCTGACCTCGACAACAGCTCCAGCCACGGCAGCTGGACCACCGTGACCAAACATCCGCGCTACACTACAAGGAATACAGGTTGTATACGGTCTACGGATAACTGCCTGTAAACATCTCTTATTGCACTTTTCAGCAATATTAAAATTACATTCAAAGAATTTATCTTCTACCTTTCATGATTACTGCCCTTGCCAAATTTTTTACTAGCTACTGCTAGAACTTCAATATTTCATAATTTGAAATCGCGTGATCCTGAATCATGCTTAACTGTACTACAGTGACCTTTGCCGACAGGTCCTCACTCATGCAACTGAAATATTAAAAGAAAGCACCCTGATAATGAATGTGCTGCGATTGATCCTCTAGCAAAGTAGCTACTTCTACCCATAAGCTCTAAAGGTCAAATTGACCTTCATCAATCTCAAGTAACCAAACGATCGTTACCTGGCAGCCCTCGTCGTCAAAGCGCGTTCTAAAAAAAAAACAATCAGTACGTAACAATTTGTAGTCAGATGGATACTCGTATTATATTATATGTGCATATATGAATTCGATACCGCGCCTTTGCGCGACGACAATTTTTTTTCTTTAAACAGAAATGACTGTTCAATTTATTCTGCACTCTCTTGTCCTAAAAAGCCCGACGTGACTAAAGGTCGGGAGAGCGGTAGGAGATCAATTAACCGTTGTCATTTTATTAACGTTTTTTATACCTAAACTCATCCGTCATAGACATAATTTAGAAACCCTTTTTCTGCATTCCTGCAAGCCTTATATAGCACATCCAACCTAACATCTAAAACCCTACACTGAGACCCCGTGAAAGAGTGAGGAGATGCAGGCAGGCAGGATGTTAACATAGTAATCCTAGCATATATTTATATATATACAT
>SDVV010003195.1:0-16188 GCA_016164225.1 Gammarus roeselii | reverse complement strand
AGCCACAGGAGAAAACCAAGAAATAAATTTTGGACATGTTGACCTATTTATTAATATTTCAGGCCAATTTTCAGCCACACATGATAGGTTGCGTTATTGATGTATAATTGTCAATTTTTTTGCATGCACAGCCACACTAGGATTATATAGGACAACCGGTGGCTGATGCATTTAATTTAATTTTGCACTTATTCCAAAGTAAAATAAGTCCAATGTTTTTTTTGTTTTTCAACCCTATAGCTCATGGTCAAGTAATTGACGTTGAGTGCTAATGAAGAAAGGCACATCACAGTAGAACTTGTAGAATGCCCTAAAAAACTAAACTCAGCTAAAACAACAAAATCAAAGACACTGATCTAACACGAGAGTGCAGGGTGCACTAGAATGTGAGCATTTCCTTGAGAACCTGTTGATGCTTCTGATGGAGGCTGAGTGAGGGTTAGCCTGGTGGTCGGGCCTGAGGCTCTGGCCTTGCTGACACGTGATTGGTTACAGCCAGGCGGGGCAGACTGCTGATGTGGCTGTGCCATTTATTCGCTATTTCGAATGCAAAACTTCTCTCCATACGTTTTAAACTGTATAGATAGTGTTATTTTTAACTAAGGCTAGTAATGGACGAAAGTGAATACTATACTTTTTCTGTAATTTCTAATTTAATAACTGTCCTTTAATCTGTGGGTTTTATGAGTTGTGCTAAATTGGATGTTTGTGAGTTGAATAATGAAATGATTGTAAAAAGATTAAATTGTTGAGAATAATTGAATGATCAGGGATGATTGACGTTGATTGTTCAACAATTGATTGTTATAATGAACAAAAAAATGAGATTGGAATAAAGAACGATGATTGAATGTTTGAACGATTGAGAAATACGAGTATCGCATTGCAAAAATGAATAAACTAGTTTGAAAGATAAAATAAGGGCATCGAATTTGCTAGTAGATTGATGAATAATATTTGTGACAAGTTAAAAATAATTAATTAAACGGCCTGAATTGATCTCCTGCCTTCCTCACAATCTCTAGCCACGGATTCAGCGCTAGACTGACCGTTGAGCTTTCAATGTTACGGAACGGCAGTTATAAATTGATCGGCCACAGAATTGAATCGCGTTGAGTAGTTTCCTTATCTGACTCCATTTTGATCGACGGCGGGTGTTTGCCTATTTTTAATCCTAGAGAGAGATGCGACGAGGTGCAGGGGGAGTGATAGGGAGATACATTTTTACATATATTACAAGAACGCAAGGCTTGTGCTAAAATTGAGAATGACGGTAAGTTAATGGCAAGAACACTACCCAGCGCTGAGGTACAATTAACCAAACTAACGGGTAACAAATCATCATATCATGGTAACGCAATGAAACATGGAGGTATAAATTGATCGGCACGACAACATGTCAATGCAATATAAGAAAAAAACATAACCGCGTATAACCGACCACGTCGGACTTACGCAAGGTCGGAACTGGTGGGAAGGCTGTAAGTCTTAGATGACTTTCTAAATAACTGAGCACGGTGAGGTTTGAATTGTTGGCGAGTGCTTGTCGTTAAGTTGAGTTTTGAATCACAGATGTGATGTCCTGAGTAGTAGTGGTGATGTGGTTGATCACTTGTCAAACGCTGGTTGCTTGAGAGAACATCTTGTGACTGGAGTGAATGTACCGTGGCAGAGATGTAGGGTTCACGTTTTGCCTAAGTCCGTAATTGTTGAGACTCCGGGGTATGTTGTGGAAGACGAGTTCATTGTTGAGTGCTGCGGAGTGTGGGTCCAGGGGACCCTCCGGGCAGGTCGGCCGCGGAGAGGCCGCCGTGCTAGCTGGAATGCTGCTGGTGGTAGACTGCTTGTGCGAGATAGCTAGCTAGGCCAGGCATGTGATGGTGGCAGGGCACCGTTGTGCATGTTGTCTTACTCTGCACCCGGTCAGACGTATGATACAGTACAGAGCAGATTGAGTGTTGACTGCGCGAAATGAATGTTTGAAACAGTACATGTTCCAACAATAATTAAATCAGAAAAATAAATGAATATTACTATAAACATTTCTTGAGGTTTTATAAGAACATCAATCTATTATAACATAGCTCGCTTGTTAATTTAGCATTTAGCTGACCTACGAGCTGAGTGTAGTACAGCTGAGCGAGAGAGTTAGAGTGAAAGAAGTAAAGCCTACTATAAGTGAAAGTTGTAGCAACTGTACACAGTATATAACACGTGATTATTCGGAATGAAATCCTTAAAGAAGTAATGATTTGACTTGATAAATATTTACCATGATATTGTTTTGAATTTAGTTAAGGGAATTGATAGTTTTTAATTATGAGTAGAAGTATGATGTTATTTTGATCAAGTTAGCAAGGCTTGGCTGAAAGCACGATACTGGATACGTGGCAAAATTAGCCTGGCTCGGCATTACCAGAGAGGACTGAAGGAATGTGACGGTTGGTGTTGTTTGCGCATTTTGGCGATTGGTTCTGGATAATAAACAACGAGCCGGCATCGAGAGGTCTGGGCGAACGTGACGTCAGAGATGAACGTTCTAGAAGTTTATAGTTTTCGGTTAATTGGCAATTACAGTGTGACAAGGACGAGATCTCATTCGGAGGATACCGAACGGATATTGTGGAACAAACGCTGGGCCTAACTTTATGACTGCCGCCAGCACATGTGCTATGCATCGTTACCCAAGAGTAGCGTGTGTGAGAACACGGAATGCATAGCATGAGGTTGCTCGATGAGCACACACGGACATAATGAGCATACTTAGACATGAAGTATAATGAGAATGGCTCATGAAATGTTTGATTTACACGTGACTGCAAGAATTGAATAAAATGTAGTTATTACAGTAGTGAAGCGATATTAAGACATTTGTAGTAGATTAAACATAGTAGAGTATAGTAGGGCAGCTATAGTAGGGCGCTTGTGGTGAGGAAAAACGTCGCCACAAATCCTGAACATAGCATTTCAAGATCCCTGTGCCTCTTCCCAGATGCGGATTGGCTTCGCGTCCACTCCTTGTTGCCGCTCTCGACGCTGATTGGTGGCGTCAAAAACCTTGTTGTTGAATTGTTTTTTGTAGTATACGCCGGGAACTTTGAGCTGGAGTCCTGCACTGCTTGATAGCAAGTTGACTTGCGGAGGGATTTCCGCCGCCAGAGGAAAAAGTGCAGTGTGCGTGCGCTGGGATTCCAGTCGCCAGAGGGGAAACTGCATCTACGACACATTTCCAATGGGATTTAATCCAATGGTCTAAAATATGATACCATTTTCTGAAAATAAAATATATTATCTACAGGAGGTGAATTGTGCTATAGCTGCTGTGAGGGACAGCAATGCAGAACTCGACTTCACGAGCCATTACAGGAGGATAAGTGGAAGTTTTTCCACCCAGTGCTGAGGATCAGCCTGCGTCTTCAATGCATCCTTGACACGGCGGTGGAGTCGCTCAATCAGCCCATTGGCCTGAGAATGGTATGCGATGGCCTGATGCGCACCGAACCAAGGGTTTCCACGAGACTGGTCAACAGTGCTGATTCGAACTGAGGACCGGGGTCTGTGGTTATGATGATGAGGCAAACATAGCGTGAGATCCAGTTGGCAAGGAAAGCTTTGCTGACTGTTTCTGTCTTGCATCCTTGATGGGACAGATTTCAGGCCAGCGGCTGTGTCAGTCGATTTTGTCTTCTGTGGACGTCTTAAGAGTCCATGGTAAGCCTTTGTATGAATATTTACACAGAATTGGTGGCTAATATGCCATGTGGATTGGTCAGTAGTAACTAGCTAATAGGCACTTTATTTGCAGCTATTAAATGTCATGGAAGCATCAAATAATCATTCCTGAAATTTTGTGAAAAGAAAAGTGAAGAGGTTTCTTGCTTGTGGTCTCTAGCTTACCGAAAAATTCACTAGTAGTATTATTCTAGATTTATAGGTATTTTATATACAGTGGTAAAATATAAACTTAGTATTAGCTACTTGAAGGAATCCTGGCACAGCAGTCATGCGCTCCCCAACGAATAATAATATTTTAATTGAATAAAACAGTACTAAACGCCTTGAGAGACACTTGAGCTTGCCTCGAATGTTCCAGGAATTGAGCCTCTAGAAATGTAAACAGACGGATGGATGGGTCTGAAGGAAAATATCTGAATCTTTTTCAGTTGATGATATGTTTAATGGCGTTTTAGTGCATTATTATCTGCGCATTCATTCATATATTTACTGAATAAATTGTTATTGCACTGTCATTCTGGTTGAGATCATCGGAATTGTACTGCTTGATGTAATTGTGTTGTAACCTGCTGGGAGATGCGAACACTGAGATCAAAAGAGGTGATTGTTTATTAGCAATAGGTGCTTGGGGTGCACATATAATGTGTATAGTGATATTATGATTATTGTAGGGTCAATTGGGGACCTCTACAACTGAACTAGTTGAAACTTGAGAGAAATCTAGTGTGAGGGTGTCATATGTTGGGTGCTCCGAAGAGTGTTATTAGCTAAAGGACTTTAAGTATAGAAGTTGAGTGAAATAAAATTGCATGAGAGGGTAGTTGTCCTAACTCGACTCTAGGGGCCGAGACGTGGGGGTGGAAGGGAGTGTAGCATTCAGCTATAACCACTGTTGTATAACGTGTACACTGATGAGTTGAATTACCGTCTAAGTAGAGCAAACCAAAGGTGTCATGTCGCCAACTGTTATGTTAACAATCTTAGTTATGCAGATGATATGGTTTTGTTAGCACCGACTCTCTCAGCATTGCAAAATCTTCTTGATATCTGTAATAAATTTGCTGAACCTCATGATATTGTATATAACACTGCAAAAACTGTATGTATGTTAGCTAGAATGAAGGGTCCTAGTTACTACCTATCGACTGAGATAAAACTAGGCGGTGTTGCACTGGATTATGTGGATGAATTTCAATATTTAGGGCACATCATCACAGCAGATTGCACTGATGAAAAGAATATTGCAAAGCAAACAAGGCGGCAAAATGCAGTGGTAACATGGTGATACGAAAATTCTCTTTTGCACCAAGGAAAACTATAATCCAGCTCTTCAAATCATATTGTTACCTGATTTATTATAATGCACTGTGAAGAAAATAATTTCAGTATAGCGTGAGGAAATTGAAAGTGAGTTATAATGACACATTTAGACGGCTGATGCAGGTCCCTCGCTCGACGTCAGCGAGCAGAGTTTTTGCTGAAAACCAATCAGATTACATCAAGGTACTGTTCCGTGAAGCGGCACACAGCCTTATGACTCAAGTTATGAACTCCCCAAATGAAATCCTCATTGCAATCTGCTCTGGTGATGATCTCGCTGCCTCGTCATTGTTAGGGCGATGGAAAGAATCACTATACGCATAGGTAGGATAGAGTTGTATGCCGTAACTTATTCTTAGAGTGTGCGATGAATTTATAACTTTGATCTCACTGTAACCCTAAAATAAGATGTCTCAATTGTAATACTATGCTTATGTTGGTTGTCAATGAAGCTTTTATTATTATTATTATTAAATTTTTCTAAGGCTAGAATCCAATTTTATAGGTATATCTAATAGTAGAATTATTCGTAAATAGAGCCCCAAACAAATATTTATGCACTCAGTTCAGAGAGGTTACGTTACACAATAATGATGAAGCTATCATCCTAAAAGTGATATATTCCCTTCTCAAGTTGTCCGCCATTATGTTAACATTGCTTGAGCGGAAATGAATAAATAGCGCACTGATTGAGATTTGAGTGACAGGTTGTAATACTATTGTACTCTTCAATGAGTTGTTGTGATTCTCAATAGCTGCATTTATTTCATGAAGAGAGGTAGGAGTAATTCTAATGAATATCCCTTGACTTGTTTATTACTTCATCTTGAATTGCAACGAATGTTTGTCCTGCAAGACAGAACGGATCTGGTGTATTATTGTTTGCTGAGATTCGACAGAGCGGCGGCAGTGAGTGGACGTGCATCTCTGAAATTTTGGTGTTATAAACCGGCAAGCACGGTCTCATAAAATAGTGCGATAAAACCTTTTCCAATTAAACCACGTTAAATATACGGTGCCAGATTGTACAATTGGGCACGGGGTTGAGAACCTTAGTGCGTTTTCATGACTGAATATTAACAACCGAACCAGCCGTGCGCACAGGAGCTGAGATCCTCAAATCTAGACCTTTGCGTGCGCTTGCAAAGTATGTTTGTTGAGTTACGTACCATACTTTAACAAAATACTGGCAAATATATACACAGCGGAGAGCTAGAAGTACATATGTTGCTCAGTGGACTGCATAATTGATTTGTGTAGAGTTTTAGATGACCGCACATAGACGCCAACGTCTTTCACCAACCAGGCAACCTACTAAACAGAATGTTACATATAGATGATACTCTTGCCTTTGATGTTATAAAAATCATAATTAACAATCATTGTTGGTTATTATCAAAAATTGCCATCATTAACAACATTGTTCACATATCTCTTGACCACAGGACTGACGATGGTAATGCGTAAGTTTGCACTTCAATTCCGCTGTCTATTCCATGAATGTTGCAGCAAACTTGTTTACCAAACGTGTGTGATGTCTGTATTTGTTTTCATCTATTGTCAAAATGCAGTTACCTATGTCAAGTTGTTGTTCAAATAATGCAAGGAGGAATTTTATATCGCAGTTGAGCCATTGTTGCATCCATACTAAATACTGATGCTCTTCATCTTGACTAATATTATACTTTGTTTTGTAAATCGCTAATTTCTTGTTCTCCCGTCATGGCTCCTGAGGCGCACAGCTGGTTTGGTTCTTAACATTGGGCAATGAAAATGCACATATTGTTTTCAACTCCCTGCCCAATTGTTCAATCTGGCATGTGGGGTTGTGGGTGTTCACAAGTTATATGAGGACCCAGCCAAGGCAAAATTTCCCTGTGTATGGGCTGACATGCCTCAAAGATAGCTGCCCAGAGACACTTAAAGTTGGATACAGCATCTATCATGTTGATCCATACTACCCAACACCTCCCCGCTGTTGGAAATGCCTCCAATGAGGACACTCTGCCAAGTTTTCTCACAGTAGTGTCATCTGTGGAAACTATGGAAGGGTCATGCCTGTGCTGACTGCTCAGAGGGAGCTCCCACCTGTCTGTACTGCAAAGGGGACCACGATGCTGCCTCAAATAATTTTCCATTCTATACCCAAGAACAGGAGATCTGTCATTTAAAAGTAGACCTTGGTATCACTTTCAAGGAGGCCAGAGACCATGTCTGTCAGGACCAATTAGCCCATGCAGTGGCTGCTGTTGCAAACCTTGAACCCCACCCTGCTGCTACTTCTTTCTCAGCTGCTTAGACACCAATATCCCATTTTGCACAACCTCCTGCCCGCTCAACATCCTACAGCATGTCACACCCTTTGTCTCAAGTTACCACTTTAACACAGCTCATGGCATGTGACTCAGCATCTCAGGTTGCCTCAACATTAGAACCATCTCGAGAAACCAGCCAGCGCAATAATTATACCTCATTTACCAACGCACTTTCTGAAGTACAACCTGAGGACTCATCTCACAAGACTGCAGCAAACAGTCCAGCTGGATCACAGCAGGTCAGCAACACCATCAACATGCTTTTCCCATGCGCAAACATAATCAGCCTCCGTCAGCACAGCAACTGCCTCATGCTCAGCCACCTCCTACTACACCTGTTTTCTCCAGTGTCTTTCAGGGAAATCACTCCTCTGGTCATGCCCAACAACTACCTCAAGCAATCCCCATGTACTCACAGCACCCACCTTGCACCTCTGCTCTGGTTTTCTGTGCTTCACCTGGCTCCAATTTTGAGGAATCTAGTGTATTGCATGTTCTACAATAACTGCTCCCTGTTGCTATGCGCCTGTTGCTGTGTTCAACCATGACTGAGAAGGTGGAGTGGCTTGTAGAGATAGGCACAATCCTTACAGCAGATAGCATTGTTGGTGATACATTGTGGAAGCTGGGCTTCTCCTCTCTTTCATCTTCAATCTAAATCTTAGAGCATTGCAATGGAATATCAAGGAATACTATCCTCATCTTACAGACCTAAATGTTGCCCTGGACAGCATCCATCCTGATTTAATTTGCCTGCAGAAGACATAGCTCCTCAATGATAAAACAATAAAGCTGGCCAACTACAAGCACAACCAGCTTGTAAGGACAGGCCTGAAGGCTCTCGAGGTGGTATTTGTCTCCACCCGCTTAAGCATCCCATGCCTTCCCATTTCTATAGTGTCTGAACTGGAGGCGTGTGCTGTTTAGATCCACCTTCATTCATGTAGCCTCTAAATCAGGGAATCTCACTAGGTACATGGACTTACTACTGCCTCGACTCCCTCAACCTCTCAATATCTGTGCTGATATTGATGCGCATAATTTCTCATGGGGTTCACCGTTTGCAGGCCGCAGAGGCAAGCTGCTTGATGCCTGGATAACCAAAACAGATCACTTTCTCCTCAATTCTGGATAACCCATGTATACCCATGCAAATTTTATGTTAACACACATCAATGTGACCATCACAACCTCTGATCTTGCCCCTAACTTTCTCGAGTGATCACTTCCCTATTGTTCTAGATTAAAATATTCTTGCCCCATCTACTGAGCCCCTCAGTCATTAGCTGTTGAGCTCTGCTGACTGGAGTGGTTTTGAGATGGACCTGATCTTTCCCAGCTTTCAAATCTTTCTTGTCACCAACACAGGCATGCAGGATGGTTGAAGCTAGCATCATGAGTAATGCCAAGCATAACATCAGGACACCTGGGAGAACCAAGACTGGTAAGTTCTGTAAACCCTGGTGTACCCCGGTCAGCCAAGTTGCAGTGAATGCCAAAGCCCGTGCCTGCAATCGCTATGATCGCCACTTAGGCAACACCAAGCTCTGGATAGCATACAAAAAAGCAAGTGCAATATCACTCCAAACCCAAAGGGAAGCCAAGGCATTGGCTCTGGCACCCGCCTTAGCAACGTTTGAACTCAAGTGAGAATGCTGGAACACTTGCAGCTTTGCAGAACCATCCTTCTCAAGGTAAATGTTGCTGTTGTCTCTCAGACCAAGGATGTGGCAAGTGTCCTGACATGCCAAAACAGCAGGAGGAGCGATGGTCACTCTCCTGATGTCACATTCAGTACCCTGAAGACAGAATCTGAACAGACCCCAATTTATTTTTTCACTCCTGCCTTTCATCTTCACTGGTATAACAAGGAACTCACACTCCCAAAACTGCGCAGCACCCTTGCATCATCCACCTTGAAGTCTCCTGGCCCTGACTGCATCCTATTTCTTATCCTCCAGCACATCCCAGAAACCAAACTTCCTCTGCTTCCGTCATTTTTCAATTACATCGGGCAGATAGGCTTCCCACTGCAGGGGCGTGGAGCCACTGTTATTCCTATCCTCAAGCCAGGTAAAGTGGCCACTGACCCTGAATCCTATTGCCCTTACTAACTGCTTGTGCACGACCATGGAGAAGGTCACATGGTACCTTCAGAGATTCCTGGAGCTGGAAGACTGCCTTGGCCCTTGCCAGAGGGGTTTTCATTCTGGCCACTCAGCTTTGAATCCTTTGATGCAACTGGAAGCGGCTGGTTGCATAAGTTTTCATCAAGGCCACTTCTGTATGGCAGTTTTCCTTGATATATCCCTAGCATTTGATACTGTCTGGCACCATGGCTTGTTACAGAAGTTGCACTCATTTGGTCTTGCTGGCAACTTGCCCCACTATATCCAGCAGTTTCAATCCCAACCTAAGATCTTCATGCCTGTTGATGGTCAGCTGTCTGATAGTCATCCAATATCTGCTGTTGTGCCTCAAGGATCTGTATATAGTCATGTGCTGTTCAGCATCATGATTGACAACCAATTTTGTGGGGGCCCTGACATTCTCATTCCATGTATGCTGATGACAGTGCTCTGTAGACACACAATGATGTGACCATCACAACCCCCGATCTTGCTCTGAACTTTTCTTGGCACCCACACTCTTGACTCTTTCTTAAGTGATCACTTTCCTATAGTTATAGATTTAAATGTTCCTTCCCTCTATAGTGAGCCCCTCAGTTGATGGCTGATGAATTCAGCTAATTGGAGCAGCTATGAGACTGACCTGACCCTTCCCAGTACCAAATCTTTCCTGTTACCAACTCAGGCATGCTGTCTGGTTGAAGCCAGTATTTTGAGTAGATCCAAGCATAACATCAGGACATCTGGGAGACCCAGGACCGCTATCCCAGGACCATGGATAGCAAAGGATCCACCTTGGTGCCTCTCATCCTTTTCATCAACTGGAGATGGTTCCTGAACAGCAGAGGCTGTTCAGAAGTGGGGTTACACACCAAGAATACTGAAGATGAACCTGCAAACAATGGGCCACAAGTTGGCCGATAAATGTATAGCTACCTGAACATCCCCAAACCCCCAGTGCGCACCACCCCATCTCCAGTCAAGGACGGGAACAGGGGTGCTGCGGCACAGCCTGAGAGGTACCTAAGGGTACCTCTCGGGCGGCAGGCCCGAGTTGCCCGGTTTTAGTTTATAGACCAGGTGAGCCTGGTCCCAGAGGTCAATTATAAAACGGTTTGGCATGCGCAGAGTTGGTGTTGGTTTGGCAGGCTCCATGACTTGCCTCTTGAACAGCTTGGGTGGGCATTAGCCATCGCTTACAATTGGTGTCAGAGCGGTCGAGCGGTGGTCTATCCCACTTCTGACACCAATTGGGAGCGATGACTAATGCCCACCTAAGCTTTCCAAGTTGCTAGTCAGGTTATGACCACTGGGACCAGACTCACCTGGGCTATGAACCAAAGCACCTCAGCATGCCACTCTCTGGCTGGCATTGGTTACTGGCTTTTCCACCCTTCGGTACGTCTCGGGCTGTGTCGCAGCACCCCTACAGGCTTCACTCCCTAAGAATAGCCACTCAGACCCAGGGTGTCCTCTGGGTTCAATTCCAGGTTTGACAAATGCAGAGCCATGCTGGAATACAGATCTATAGTTTCAGGCTATTTCACACACATGGGCAGCATCCCAGGACCTTGAATTGCAGAAAATTCACCTTGGTGCTTCACACCCTTTTCACCAACTAGATGGTTCCTGAACAGCGGAGGCTGTCTAGAAGTGCTGTTACATGCCAAAGAAACTGAAGATGAACCTGCAAACAACGGGCCATAGTAAATTGGCCAATAGATGTATTCCTGAACATCCCCAGACCCCAATGCGCCCCTCTGGTATGTCCTCCAGTTATATAACTGCAATGTTCATGGTATACTTAACTGCCAGCTTTCCCATTTTACAGAGCCTCTTTATGGATATCTGGATGACTAGGAACTCAATTTTGAAAATTGAAAAATATGCATCATTCTTGTATCTGTGTTGTGCCTCTAATTTGCTCTAACTAGCAATTTGTTTCTTGCAGTTATGTTTGGAGCAGCAACCTATTAATATAATCATACTCGATGAACCAGCAATCATGAAAGCTGGACTTTCATGTTTATATTCAAGTCAGAAACTGTTATTATCTAGACTTTATTGTAAAACAGCAGTCTTGAAATCTATAAGTAGATTTGGCATTACAAATTTGTATATATTAGACAATCAATTTGCATATTCATCTAACAGATATGTTCATTCATCTCATACTAACAACTTTAAATTCAGGTAAGTAATTTGTGAACTTATCATGAATAGCTACTCTTAAGAGTGTCATTATTCATTGTATTTGAGTGTAATTCAGCCAAGGTCTGTATTGAGCTAAAAAAAAAATCTACTACCCAGCTAAATGATTTTAGTCTCTTACCTTTTTTTTTCTCATACCTTTGCAGCCCCCTCCAGCAGGGCTACAAGCAAGTGAGAAGCAGCCAAGCCGGGGGAGGCCAGCACAGCCATGCGTGCGAGTTTAATATTGAGAACAGCTATGATAACACAGGTATAGGAACTGGAATTAGTGCGCTCCATTGGCTATCACATGAACCATCTGTATGAATGACAAAAAAATGAATAAATAAATTATAGAACAGCACACTGTTCAACAAAGAAGCATATGAAGACACACACATGCACACACAAACAAACACACACACACAACATAACCCACCACAACAAGCTCAAATAGAACATCGCCCAGAAACTTGGCAAGCAACCCCTTGAATGCAGCCAAGGAGTCTGACTCCACCACATAACTTGGAAGGCTGTTCCACAACTGAACACATCGTGCTCCAAAGAATTTCCTCTTGATGTCTGTATTACAAGCCGTCATCAAAAGCTTATAGGGATGGCCCCCAGTTCTCGCATCAGGAGCTCTTTGAAAGATACCCCCGAGGACGACACCACCATCCAACCTGCAGATGACCTTCCAGTATTTAATAAGGTCCACCCTGAGAAATCTTCCTCTCATAGAAAATAAGCCAAGTTGCTTCAGTCTGGAAAAGTAATCCGATTCAGCCTGACCATCCACACTTCTTGTCCATCTCCTCTGCACAGACTCAAGCAATCTCAAATCCTCAAGAAAACCCACATTCCACACTGACGAACAATAATCCATGAGAGGCCTGATGTGCATCACAAAGAGGAACACCATGAAGTGAGGACTACGGCAAACGGTGGATCTCGGCAGGCTGTTGGCCAATCCTGTAGCCTTACACACCACCTCTCTGACATGATGGTGGAATTTCAGTTTTACATCAACCACCACACCAAGTTCCCTATGGGAATGAACAAACTTGAATGGAATCCCACTCAAATACTACAGAGCCAGCGACTTCTCATCAGTCCACTCGACAAACACACTAGCAAACCTCAACACCACACACTTCTCCAAGTTCAGCCTCAAGTTCCAAGACAAAGCAACTGCGCTAACTCTGTCCAAACCCGACTGCAGATATGACACACCAGCAACTGCAGACTCCTTCACCCTCTTGTAGATCAGAAATAGCACGGGGCCCAGCACCGAACCCTGCGGCGCACCAACCACCTCTCTCAACTCACTACAACACTCACCAACAGCAACCCTCAAAGAACGACCAGCCAAAACAAACAAATCCAGCCAAAACAAACAAATCCAGCCAAGCAAAACTGGCTCAACTCCCACCTCCCTCAGCTTGTGAATCAACTCATGAGAAACCACATCGAATGCTTCTGAAAAATCGAGCAGCACAACATCCACAACAAATCCATCATCCACCCAGTCTGAAACATCCAAATAAGCCAAGACAAACTGATCCCCCATAGACCGAAATTTCCGGAATCCAAACTGGTGAGGGAAGAGAATCTCATTACTCTCAAGAAACTCGACCAGGCCGGAAACAATAATCTTTTCCAAACTCTTGAAGCACAAAAAGGTCAGACTGACAGGGCGGTAGTACAGAGGATCATACATTGACTTACCCTTGAACAGGGGGATCACAATTGACTCCAGCCACAAGTCTGGAAGAACTCCACAAAGTAATGACCTTTGAAATAGAATTAATAAAGGCCCCGACAGTGCACCCGCACAACTCTTCAGAAGCTTTGGATGTAAGCTATCGAGCCCCATTGCCGACGAAGCGTCTAGAACAACAACAGGCTAAGGACCTGAGCATGACTGACAACTGGATCAGGCATCTCTCCATGAAATACCCGATTGGGAGCTGGATTAGGAGGAGCATCAATAACAAACATGGAAGCAAACGCATCCGTAAATGTTTCACTCATGACCTGGGAGCAGTCAACATACTCACCAGTAGCAGCATGAAGAGGACCAACGGATAAACGACCCTTCTTTTTATTGCTTATTTATGAGTGAAAGAGCTTTGGACACTCGCAAAATCGATCCATGAAATGCTCCTCATACTGAGCACGACTCTGGATGGCAAAGGTTCTATACTGATGGTTCAAGGCGTTAAATACGACTATTGCCAGTACTGAACGAGGATCCTCTCGACAGAAGGAAGCTCTCACGCGCATGAAGTCCTGCCAGACAAGAGATCTCTCTTGCATCAATCGCCGAGGCGGATGAACAGACAACGGCACGGACTGGGCTCCACTGTTAACTGGAACATGTAGATCAACCAACCCCATCAGAATGGACACCAGGTGCATTAAACAACTGTTTACCAACAAGTATATAAATTCCAGCGGCCAATCAATATCAAACAGGGACCCTGATATGGCATCATAGTTTCCCCTATGCCAGAGGTACCTTCCTCCCTGAAAAAAGTCAACATCTTGCTCCAGTTCCATATGGAAAAGATAGTCGCACACAACAGGAGAGTGCATACAACAAGAAAATTGGGAGAGCACCTCAACACTGCCCACCCTATCCAATTCGGATGTAAGGAAAAGGTCCAAAATGGAACCACCTGCAAGAAAAGTGCTCTCAGTCACCCACTGTTTCAGACCAGCAGAGAGAAAACAGTCCTAAAAAGACATCCACCGGGCGTACATATACATCCAGATCATTCTCAAAAGGCCAAGCCAAGGAGGGCAGGTTGAAGTCACTCAAAATTACCACCTCACGGTCAGCACAAAAGGTCAAGATCAGCTGGATGAGCTGAGAATTGCAAGCCTCATCATAAGATGGTGGACGGTAGACAGCCAACGCCCAGAGATCAACATCCATCAAGTGAATTACACCAACATTAGGGCATTCAAGGTTGTGTTCACCAGAACAAACCCCTCTCTTCATAAACAACCAAACACTATGCTTGCAAATAGTGCCGTCAGTATCACCCCTCCCAACATCAAAACCCTTCAACAAAATGAAGGAACCGAAGCAGTTTCTCACCTTGGTTGCCCCAAGATCACCCTACACTCCAGCAAGGCCAGAGTGCAGAGCATGACAGGAGGCACAAATGCCACAGCATGCCAGACTGCAAAGACCGGCAAAATAATGGGGTAGAAAAAAAAAATGGAAATTTGTGCTTCAGGCAACTTATCATACAGCAGTTCTGTTGTTCACAATAAAAAACATACACCTACATATAAACATATACACTACAAAAAAAATGCATACATGCTTACACACACATCCCTACAAATAAATTAAACTTCATCAGCCTAGTCAAAATCAAAAAATTCCTTGTACATCAGATCAGCAAGGGCTTGCTAATAGCCATTGATATATCTCAACTGCACTATGTCAGCAGGCAAACCATTCCACACACCAACACATCTCACACACCAACACATCTCACACTGAAGGACCTACTGCTGACATCAGAGGAGCGAGGAGGAAATGCCAGCTTCAGCCCATGACCTCTAGTAACAACTCTTGGAGCCAAAGAAAACATAGCTAGCAAATCCTCTGAGTTCCCATGCAAAATTTTCCAATATTTTATCAGGTCTACCCTAAGAAGCCGGCCCTTGATTGAAAACAAATCCAGGCTCCTCAAACGACCACCGTAGTCCATGCTAAAAATTCCATCAATGTTTTTGGTCCATCTCCTCTGGACAGACTCCAGCAGCCTGCAGTCCCCACAATATCCAGTGTTCCAAACGCAGGATGCATCTTCAATAAGGGGACAAATATGCAAAATGTATAGGGATAGCATAAATTCCTGTGACCTGCAAACAGTTGATGTATTGACTCCCTAGTGGGTAAGTCTGCCTTCAATCATCTGGTTGTGGTGGTTGGTGCTTTATATGTCCAGGTTCGAATGCTGATTAGCAGTACACAGACTGCCCAGAGCTATAATTGTACACCTCATGCTCCTGAGCTGTTTACCAGGTGTGCCCAACTTGATGAAGTTATTTGGGAAGAGGTCCAGGAGCAGATGAAATGTAAACAGAATGTAAACTTAAGAGACCTGGGTTAGACTGTGGGTGATGTGAAGACTGGCTTTCAGGGCATGCTGAGACAGCTGATTGGGTCTGAATGTGACGTGCATGAGGTTTTAGTAGTGACTGGCCTGGATAACAGCACAAAACTAATAGCTATTCATCTCCAAGGTCCTCTGGCAAACGGTTCCAGACTGTATAACAATATCAGAGTGCTACCAAAGGAGAATGTAACGGTTCTTGTTCCAATAATATAATCTGAAATTACAATCTCATCTCTTACCTTTGCAGCCCCCTCCAGCAGGACCACATCAAGTGGGGAGCAGCAGAGCCAGGGGAGGCCAGCACAGCCATGCGCGCCAGTATGCTGTTGAGAACAGCAATGTTAACACAGGTATAGG
>SDVV010003194.1:0-21710 GCA_016164225.1 Gammarus roeselii | reverse complement strand
GCATCATCGTCGTTATTGGCAGTTACATGCATCATTATCGTTTTTGGCAGTTACATGCATCATCGTCGTTATTGGCAGTTACATGCATCATCGTCGTTGTTGGCAGTTACATGCATCATCGTCGTTATTGGCAGTTACATGCATCATTATCGTTATTGGCAGTTACATGCATCATCGTCGTTATTGTCAGTTACATGCATCATCGTCGTTATTGGCAGTTACGTGCATCATCGTCGTTATTGGCAGTTACATGCATCATCGTCGTTATTGGCACTTACAAGCATCATCGTCGTTATTGACAGTTACATGCATCATTATCGCTATTGGCAGTTACCTGTATCATCGTCGTTATTGGCAGTTAGATGCATCACCGTCGTTATTGGCAGTTACATGCATCATCGTCGTTATTGGCAGTTACATGCATCATCGTCGTTATTGGCAGTTACATGCATCATCGTCGTTGTTGGCAGTTACATGCATCATCGTCGTTGTTGGCAGACATGCATCATCGTCGTTTTTGGCAGTTACATGCATCATCGTTGTTGTTGGCAGTTACATGCATCATCGTCGTATTGGCAGTTACATGCATCATCGTCGTTATTGGCAGTTACATGCATCATTATAGTTATTGGCAGTTACATGTATCATCGTCGTTATTGGCAGTTACATGCATCTTCGTCGTTATCGGCAGTTACATGCATCATCGTCGTTATTGGCAGTTACATGCATCATCTTCGTTATTGGCAGTTACATGCATCATAGTCGTTATTGGCAGTTACATGCATCATCGTCGTTATTGGTAGTTACATGCATCATTATCGTTATTGGCAGTTACATGCAACATTATCGTTATTGGCAGTTACATGCATCATCGTCGTTATTGGCAGTTACATGCATCATTTTCGTTATTGGCAGTTACATGCATCATTATCGTTGTTGGCAGTTACATGCATCATTATCGTTATTGGCAGTTACATGCATCATCGTCGTTATCGGCAGTTACATGCATCATTTTCGTTGTTGGCAGTTACATGCATCATTGTCGTTATTGGCAGTTACATGCATCATCGTCGTTATTGGCAGTTACATGGATCAGGATGTGCGTGACTCATTCGTGTCATGCCTCAGTTGTGCTGAGGACTAAATGAAATTTCAAAGGCAAATATTTATTGGTACGTTATGATCGAAAAATATTAAACAGCAATACACGCGAGATTCAATAAAAAACATACGTCGAATGCAATTATGAAAACTTGATATTACTTCGCACCTCTACGATTCGCGTTTCTTCTAGCAATATACCCCTCCCCCTCCCGCCTCAAATAACGCAAATTGATTGGACTTATTGTTGCATAAGCTATTTTAATTCATGATAGTATTTTCAGAAATATACAATGAAACATGAAAAACAATTTTAAAGTAGTCAACAACCTGAACAATGTTCCGAAACCATTACCATTATCAACGACCAAAAACAAAGATCAGAGACGACGAACAGAATTAACCAATAGAAACAAAGTCCAAAGGCAACAGCCAGAGACGACTACCACAGAATGCGACCAGAGACAACGGCCAGAATCAACTACCAGAAACAAAGACCAGAGACGACTGCCTGAGACAATTATAATACCAGAGACAACGACCCTAGACAACGACCAGCGACAACGGCCAGAGACAGCAAACAGAGAAAAACGACTCCGATCACCCCACACCTTCATCATCCCTGCCCTTCAGGATACGGGAGTTTAAGAGCTTATGGCAGTTTCGATTTTTTTTTTCAATTGCTATACCTTAAATTCATTTTTTTTTAATTTATCAACCCAGTTTCCTTCATACCGTTCAAATTACCTTTACATGTGATTTACTGAGGTCTAATTGCAGCCTCAACAGGACTCGACTAGGTGGAACAATATATGTTCGTAAAGCAAAATGAGCTGCAATAACTATCCACTTGGTGCCCGATTTATTCTGCTTTGTTTCACCGGTGAACAGAGACATGGAGACTAGGTCACAGACAACGAACTGCCTCCTGAACATGGGCCAGAGGACTTACTGGTTTGGGTGTAGGACAGGGTAATCACACCAGCAATCACGCATCCGAACCTGTTGCAAAGTGTCATTCTAAAATCTGGGGAACATTCCCCAAAAAGCTATACGGCCGTCTAAACCGCCGTCTATCCGGCCGCGATTTGTCACGCTGGTCTACAAAGGGAATACCAACATTAATATCTTTCGCATTCATATGGATCTTCAATACAAATTGAGAAATGGAAGGCAAAATACATTTTTGCTCCCTCTGCAGTATTGTGGAGTCATTGAGAGCAAATTTGCTTATGTCGTCCATCCCACTGGGGCTCTGACGCGAGTCTGCGAGCACCCCTTAGGGCGTCAAGACATCGATTTTGACTATTGATTTTCAATTGTGTTTAACATAAACGCCGGTACATACGGGAATAATAGTTTACCAAAAATTAAGGATTCATCCGTCGCTTTACAAACTGATCCTCATTTCTGGGCTCTCGTATGTCAATTAAAGAATGCTGTGCGCTTTGCAAACCCTTCCTTCGACCCCTCAAGACCATGATAGAGAAGCAATACCTCACAATCTCATTTTACTTTCTTCAGGACCTGCAACACCCAGTAGGAATAGTTGTTAATACCGCCAAGTCTCATCCAATCCGCCTTTAAGGCTCCTTGACGATCCTTCTACCAGGAACTTTACCAAAGATTATTCTTCTGCGCCTGACAATGAACCAGAAAAATATATAATGGAGCAGCTTTCGAGCTCCATGATGGAATTCCTCCTCCTCCATTTCGTAAACTTTCTTCGGCCCATAATTTGGAAAAAATAGCATTAGGTTTTCCGTTAGTAGAAAAGTTCCGGTCATCTAAAGCGCTGACCTCAAGAACTCTGGTCGGGCGACCACCAGTTTGTTAAAAAGGGCACCTTTCGACGTATGATATCCGAGAGATTGTTCCTTTTAGGCGACTCTTCAGGAAGCAGCGACTGGGTAATCATCAGGAATCAACGACTAGGTGATGATCAGGAAGCAGCGACTGGGTGATTATTATAATGTTTCGTATCCCGAATAATTAAAGTGACCCCGAACGCGCTAAATAAGACTAATAAACTACGTAGTGTAATCACAGCGGCAGAAACGAGTTCACAGAAGATTGATATTACCTTATCCGACCAACCTGCTTAGGGACTGTGTTTAATTGGTGACAGTGTGGCATGCAGAGGGTAACTCCTGGAAATTAATATGCGATCGACCTGAATTACTAGAACTTCAATGAATAAGCTTCGAAGAAGAAGATAAATTTCCAGGACATCTGTAATCCCATAAAAGAACTTTTGTGGAATCGATGACCTTGACTTCATTTTGTTGCATCAAATGCACTGAACAGTCGGGTATTTATTTACTTTATTGTTCTCGTACAACTGTCGTGACTGAAAATGTAAATCGAAGACTTTTCCATCAGTGCCACATCCCTCGCGAATGCCGTTGTAGTGAAATACATCACAAATAACAGTTGCTTAGAAAATATTTGAACAAGATCAGATCAGATTAATGGGTTCACCTCCAACGTAGCTCTGACGGAGCTTCAGTGAGCCCTCCCTAGATGGCGGATAACAGCAAACTTCTCATTAAAATTTCGGTAAAAAATGTGATATTTTACCAAAATTGAACTTGAACGGGAAGAAAACACAGTTGCATGACCTCAGTTACCTGCAACGTTTATTGAGAACGATTCGTCTGTGATCAGTCAGCCAATTATTACCTCCACAGAGACTTGCTATTTTCGAATGGTTTAATCGTATCAGTGTTATTGGGTTACAGCTTGAGACTAGTTTTAGGGTACTTGTAACCCTCTCCTCGTTAATACATATTTTGAAGGGGCTTACCTGACGCCTAGTGGGCGCAGATTCGATTGGATATGATTAAGGGGTCCTTCTCTACCGGAGCTCTGAAACGAGTCTATGTTAGCTCCCCCGTAGGGTGCTCAGCTTATCCATTCTGGTAGGTTCTCACTTCTACTGCTGCTTCTTTTTTTAACAGCGTAAATAAAAGATTATTGCGCAGGTCACCTGTTCCCTCCATTCAATGCACTTTCTATCGTTGAGGCAGATTGTTTTGTAGATTATATTAGATTAATGCACTAACTTAGGCGGTTGGGAGTGCTGGCCGGAGCGATCATCCGTCACAAGTGCACTCATAACTGATGTTTAGTAAATGATAAGCCTTGTTCTTTATTTCCCCAATCCTTATAAATGGTGCCAGTAGCTTGGCAGGCATTGGGAACGGAAAATATTTCGCGTACTCAAATAACAAAATAGTTTCAATGAAAATTTCTTCGATCAACACGATTTTCTGTTAAGTGGTAGCAGAAAATTAATCTTCAAAATTGCATTACACGAAAGATTTGCGAGCAAAGTGCATCGATGAAAATTGTAGTCGAATCTTCTTTCCTATAAGTTTTCTCAATTGTGTTCAGTTGTAGGTGAAGGCAATGGAGTAAATATCCACTAAAATTTGTTATCAGCCAGTTTTTTGGTGTTAGCCAGTCACCGACTGAGACCATCTCTGAGTTAGCGATGTCTTTCTCAATCTAAAGACATGTTAAAGTGATCATGTAACCTCACTGGGGTGTTTTCCCGTCGGAACTTGGTGTTTTCAACACATCCAGTACATAATTTTTTTCTGAAATAATGACCGCTCAATCCCTTTATCTGCATGCGTACATTTCACCGACTGAAACCATTTAACCAGTATTCCTGTTGAAACACAGCTTAGATTGACTGGTTGAGTTAGGTCTGGTTATTGAGTAGAGTATTGTAGGATTAGATGTCAGGGGTTATATATTTATTATTTGCTGATCGAAAAACAGGAATCAATAGAATTCGATCGATCATGGCAGTATTTAAATCACCACCGCCGCCTTCGCAATCTGCACTCCTATCTGATTGTACGAATAACATCACGCCGTACGTGTGGCTATGATGTCGTCGTGAATATTAATTCGCCATATTATTGTTGTGCGTGAAAAGAGTCATGAAATGACTTAAACTAATAAAATTAACGTTCAAAAATATAATAAACAGTTATAAGTAAAAAAACTTGAAGTTATCAAAGGAGAATCGTAGGTGCAATTGTCCTAACAAGTGTTATTCAGACTTATTTGAAATATCGTCCTGCCGTCAGTGTGGCCAAGCAAGCAGCCCATAGATGCCGCAGCCTTTACGCAGCTGGAACATCAACTTAAAGACGTCGGTAGATCTTGTGCTGCCGGTAACTACTCCTCCATCCTCTAACGAAGGCGGTGTCAGAGAAGGCGGTGTCAGAGCGGAAGCAACATCAGCCTAGAGAGGCGTCTTATGACCAGGAAAGCACTAGCAGAAGTTCCCAAACTCTTGCTCGTTTTGTTTCGAACTTGTTAAGTTTTATCATTCTGAGTTCCCGCACCGTCGTCTCTAAGTTTTCAAAACTTCCTTGAATTTATCCTACTGAAGTGCACCCCACAGTTGTATATGATAGAAATGATCTCGAAATCTGTCTAAAAGTTATTTCTTCTTGACTTTAACCTTAGACCTGAGTGTGGCCACCAAACCACGCTCAGTAATCAGCCTAAATTACATCTTGTCCATGTGAATATTATATTTTATATATAGGGGCAATTTTTTTTCTAGCGGTTTAAAGAAACTGTTCGGAGCTGTTTTCTTTACTTGCCCCGGACGGCACGAGCATTTAAAAAAAAAAGTCTTTGTAATAGAAGCTAGGGCTTCTTTACACTGGCTTTTATTATACACAAATGTAGCCTCTTATCGTCCTCTCTTACAGTTGTCGTTCGCATTGTCGTGAATCAAGGCTTTTATTATGATTACAATGCAGGGCTTACAATGGGGTGGAAAATATTATCTAATTTCCAAATGGTGACCACCTGGGGATTTTGTAGCCTGTGTTCAGCAAGATACAGAATCCAGCTGCCAGTGTTTGGCAAGATAAAAAATCCAGATGCCAGTGTCAGGCAAGATACAGTGTCAAGATGCCAGTGTCGGGCAAGATACAGTGTCAAGATGCCAGTGTTGGGATAGATACAGTATCTTGATGCCAGTATCGGACAAGATATAGTATATAGATGCCAGTGTCGGGGACAGTACATAATCTAGATGCCATTGTCGGGCTCGATATAGTATCTAAATGCTCGTGTAGGGCAATATACAGTATCTAAATGCCGGTGTTGAGCAAGATACAGTATCTAGATGCCCGTATTGAGCAGAATACAGTAGCAAGATGGACACAGCATTTGTCCAATGCTGTGTCCGATTCTTTCGATGATATTTAGGATACGATGCTCTCTAAATGCATCTGGTCCAACAGTCTGCTCCACACTTCGTAGTGGGCATGAGGTTGCAGTCTACTCTTGGTGAGCGGATCTGGTGTTGTTTAGCAACTGGATGTCGAAAACTTCCACATAATGCAATATAACTGAATATATTTAGCTTTTATGCCTTGACATTACTGACGACCCTCTACAATCCAAGAATTCGTTAAGTCTAACCGGCATCAAATTCAACTATGGCAAATTCTTCATCAGGATTCATTTTGATTAGATGTTATACGGAACACCGCTAGTAAACATCAATATCTTTACTGAATATACATGTTAAAATATTATAATATATTTAATGTTTAAGAGATGAATTTTGTTGTGCTTGTTCAAATTTAAAGTAATGACTTCCAGTGTCCCTTTAGTAAGAACTTTATTTATTCGGTATACGAAACATGATAATAATCACCCAGTTGCTGCTTCCTGATCATCAACTAGTCGCTGCTTCCTGATGATCACCCAGTCGCTGCTTCCTGATGATCACCCAGTCGCTGCTTCCTGAAGAGTCGCCTAAAAGGAACAATCTCTCGGATATCATACGTCGAAAGGTGCCCTTTTTAACAAACTGGTGGTCGCCCGACCAGAGTTCTTGAGGTCAGCGCTTTAGATGACCGGAACTTTTCTACTAACGGAAAACCTAATGCTATTTTTTCCAAATTATGGGCCGAAGAAAGTTTACGAAATGGAGGAGGAGGCCTTCCATCATGGAGCTCGAAAGCTGCTCCATTATATATTTTCCTGGTTCATTGTCAGGCGCAGAAGAATAATCTTTGGTAAAGTTCCTGGTAGAAGGATCGTCGAGGAGCCTTAAAGGTGGATTGGGTGAGACTTGGCGGTATTAACAACTATTCCTACTGGGTGTTGCAGGTCCTGAAGAAAGTGAAATGAGATTGTGAGGTATTGCTTCTCTATCATGGTCTTGAGGGGTCGAAAAGCGCACAGAATTCTTTATTTGACAAACGAGAACCCAGAAATAAGGATCAGTTTGTAAAGCGACGGATGAATCTTCTATTTTGGTAAACTATTATTCCTGTGTGCACCGGCGTTTATGTATAACACAATTGAAAATCAATAGTCAAAATCGATGTATTGACGCAGAGCCCCAGTGGGATGGACGACCTAATCAAATTTGCTCTATATGACTCCACAATACTGCAGAGTGAGCAAAAATGTATTTTGCCTTCCCTTTCTCAATTTGTATTGAAGATCCATATGAATGCAAAAGATTTTAGGGTTGGTATTCCCTTTGCAGACCAGCGTGATAAATCGCTGCTGGATAGACGACGGTTTAGACGGCCGTATAGCCTTTTGGGGAATGTTCCCCAGATTTTAGAATGACACTCTGCAACAGGTTCGGATGTGTGATTGCTGGTGTTATCAACCAAGAAGTATTGACGTTTTGGTCCCAGAGAAAGTACCAGCGTATAAGTTCATATCACGATCCCATCTCTGAATGCCAGTACAACTCAGAGTCTCGAGAAGAATACATGGAGATCTTATGTAATTTTTTCAAGGCATTTTGGCCTCAGCTATATTGGACCATGTCTCTCAACAGTTTACATCGGTGCCCCTGTCCTACACCCAAACCAGTAAGTCCTCTGGCCCATGTTCAGGAGGCAGTTCGTTGTCTGTGACCTAGTCTCCATGTCTCTGTTCACCGGTGAAACAAAGCAGAATATATCGGGCACCAAGTGGATAGTTATTGCAGCTTATTTTGCTTCACGATCATATATTGTTCCACCTAGTCGAGTCCTGTCGAGGCTGCAATTAGACCTCAGTAAATCCCATGTAATGGTAATCTGAACGGTATGAAGGAAACTGGGTTGATAAATTAAAAATAAAATGAATTTAAGGTATAGCAATTGAAAAAAAAAATCGAAACTGCCATAAGCTCTTAAACTCTCGTATCCTGAAGGGCAGGGATGATGAAGGTGTGGGGTGATCGGAGTCGTTTTTCTCTGTTTGCTGTCTCTGGCCGTTGTCGCTGGTCGTTGTCTAGGGTCGTTGTCTCTGGTATTATAGTTGTCTCTGTCCGTCGTCTCTGGTCTTTGTTTCTGTTAGTTGATTCTGGCCGTTGTCTTTGGTCGCTGTCTGTGGTAGTGGTCTCTGGCCGTCGCTTTGGACTTTATTTCTGGTAGTTAATTCTGTCCGTTGTCTCTGTTCTTTGTTTCTGATCGTTGATTGTGGTAATGGTGCGAATATATATCAAGTTCTCATAATTGCATTCGACGTACGTTTTTTTGTTATGAATCTCGCGTCTATTGCTGTTTAATACTTTTTTGGTCATAACGTACCAATAAATATTTGCCTTTGAAATTTTATTTAGTCCTCAGCACAACTGAGGCATGACACGAATGAGTCACGCACATCCTGATGCATGTAACTCCCAATAACGACGATGATGCATGTAACTGCCAATAACGATAATGATGCATGTAACTGCCAATAACGATAATGATGCATGTAACTGCCAATAACGACAATGATGCATGTAACTGCCAATAACGATAATGATGCATGTAACTGCCAATAACGATAATGATGCATGTAACTGCCAATAACGATAATGATGCATGTAACTGCCAATAACGATAATGATGCATGTAACTGCCAATAACGATATTGATGCATGTAACTGTCAATGACGACAATGATGCATGTAACTGCCAATAACGATATTGATGCATGTAACTGCCAATAACGACAATGACGTCAATGATGCATGTAACTGTCAATAACGATAATGATGCATGTAACTGTCAGTAAAGACAATGATGCAAGTAACTGCCAATGACAACAATGTTGCATGTAACTGTCAGTAACGTAATTGCCTATACACATAATTAGGAATATTGCATTAGAGCTAGGATTGAACTCTCGCATTTATTTCTTGTCTTCTTCTAGAGTTTATTGAAGTATTTATTTCCTATGTCACCAAACATGAACACTTCAATACAAATGATATAAAGTATGAACGGCTACTGTAAAAGTCTTATGATGTACGCCCGTCTAATATCACTCCATAACATGTGGTTCCCAAGGAACAATTGCGAGGCATCTATTAATTGTTCCCTTTTGTTATGTATTTGTTATCTACATACGTTCAACTTAGCTTCAGAAAGTTATTCCAGTCTAAACTGCTATCAGGATGAGGCTATTGACAGGGAAGGATTCGTTGTATTATATGTAAAACCTATAGAAATACTGTTGCATGCACTGTTTGGCATATCGTTTGATGGTAACGCTAAAGATTTCCGCAATAATGCCATATCTACAGTTCGGTGGTGCCACCATTTTGTCCCAGTTACCTTCATAAGACACAAAAACTATGATGAGTCATCATCAAGATCTAATGAACTATGGAATTTTGATTTCTAATAAATTACATATTTCACTTTTTTAGTTATGAAGTTTTACTCGTCCAAGTCTCCCATAATAATGATAATTATTGGCCTCAAGCCAAGGTAGAGGCATGTACGGACAGTGTGTACCCGTCGAACCATGTTGTAAACCCTCTCGCCCTGTTCCCTCTTTCACCGTCATCCCTCCTCCACCCCGCCCCTCAACACCTTCCAGCTCAAGTCATTCACCTATAAATGAGGCGCTGGACGGGGGAAGGTAAGAGCAAAAGATGATCATCGCAACCATCAAATTAGGCGGTGGAAAAAGCCACCTACGGCAACCCGTTTCTGACCCTTTTCTCCTTCTCCCGGCCAAAACATCTCTCCAGGAGACTTGTTTACGCTGTTTTCTCACCATGTTTGAAAAGAACAAGTGGCGAGTATCACTGAAACATTTTCTATGCGTAATACTGGTCCACTCGTCCAACTATTCCATGTAAAAACAAAACACAAAACCTATTCCATTCAATTAAAGAACAAAATTACCAGATAACAAACAAAAATTGGATGGCTGAATTGATTGTATTTGATTCGGTTCTCATTTCCATCTGAGCCTCAACGCGAGTCCTAATAAGCTCCCCGTAGTGCTCGATGATCATGGATTCCAGTAGACTCGCACGCTTCAGCGTGCGAGAAGAAAAAACGCAGTTAAAGTAAAAAAAAAAGGATCACTTAAGCAATGTCAGACACACGTTGGTGCGCACAAGAAAGACGCCTAGACGAAACTGATCTCCTCTTCAAATCATTTAGAACTTTAAGAGTAATATGTACGCACGCTAGTGCGTACAGGTAGCATCGTCGAGACTGGTACAAGGTCCACGGCTACACGGTCAAAGTCAGCTCCGACAACAACGCAACACGACCCAGAACGCCACACGGTCCAGGTCGACAACAGAACACTTCATTTATTCAGGTAAGACTCAGACGAAACGAATCCTCGCCTCCAATCAAATAGGACTTCAGGAGTAATATGTACGCACGCTAGTGTGCACAGGTATCATCGTTGAGACTGGTACAAGGTTTACGGCTACAAGGACAAAATCAGCTCCGACGGCAACGAAACACAGTGTCTAAAGATACGCGGTCAAGTTTAGAAGAGTTATAATTTATACAGGTGAGATACTCAGACGAAACGAATCCCCGCGTCCAACCACTCAGAACTCCAAGAGTAACATGCACGCGCGTCAGGGCGCACAGATAGTATAGTCGAAATTGGTACAAAATCAACTCCATCCGCAACGCTGCACAAGGTTTATAGCTACGAAGTCCTGGTCAACCCCAAAAACTACATATGGTCTGTGCACGCGCGAACGAGCACAGACTGAAGAGAAAAACACCATTTACGAAATCACAAACAAGAACTCCCGCAAAAATTCACTAGCATTGTTTTACATGACAAAATTAAGGATCGTGAATAAGAAATTGATGGCAGGTCCGTCACGGGCAGAAAAACGGCTCAGAGATCCCGTGGGGCCCAATAGAGTCCGACGAATCCCGGAGGGTAACCGAAGTCCCCGTGGTCTTCCCGAGCTCCCCGGGTCCCTCGAGACTCCTCGTCTCATCTCATCTCGGCTTGTCTCGAATAATTTCGGCCAGTCTCGGCTCGTCGCGACCAACTCAACTCGCCTCAACATGTTTCGACTGATTTCGACGCACCACGACCAGCTTCGACGCGGCTCTCCCCCTCTGCGCTAGTAATCATGTGGACTGTAATAACAAAAATTTTCACTCAAACATTTTAGGGTGGTAGTGGAGTGGCAGAGATGTCTCGGATCCCAAAAAAGCCTGACGAATCCCGGAGGGTAACCCAAGTCCCCCGGATCCCCCGAGCTCCCCGGGTTCAATCGTCTCAGCTCATCTCGGCTTGTCTCGAATTATTTTGGCCAGTCGCGGCTCGCCGCACCCAACTCGACTCACCTCAACATGTTTCAACTAATCTCGACGCACCTCGACCAGCCTCAACGCGACCCTCGCCCTCTGCGCCAGTAATCTGCGGACTGTAATGGTGAATTGTTCTACTCAAGCATTCCACATACATACATTTTTCTGTGTATGAGTTTTACAGCGTGGGGAGGGGGAAGCAGGGGTCCTAGGGTTCAGAGGGGCCTCAAGCGGATCCCAAAATTTCTCATAGGGGTCCCAAAGGGTCTCAAGAGTGTCCCAAAGGGTCACAAGGGTGTCCCAAAGGGCCCCGGACGGGTCCAAGTGGGTCCCCCCAAATCTTTCTGGCCTTACAAGTCCCCCGGGTTCCCGAAACCACCGTGTCCCTCGAGTCCCGCAGGTCCCACGAGTACCCCCCACTCCAGAGTCACCTAGTCTCAACTAGCCTCGGTTCGTCTCGACTCGTCGCCTCACCAGTCGACTCATCTCCACTCGCCTCAACCTGCGTCGACTCGCCTCGTCCCCTCCACGAACAGTGCCATTCAAGACTTTCACTCTCTAAGATCAACTTCAAACTTTATTCCACAATTTAGCCATCAAAACGTCTAGCTGTGCTCGGACATTTTTTAGGCCTCCGGGAGAACGCAAATTCTCCCTTCGTAGGTTGGACTAGACTAACTAACACACCGCATAGTCCACCTAAGGCCCCTGCGGGCGTCTAGCGATACATAATTGTATAACTAATCCAAAATTGATCGTCATGAAAAAGGGTACAGATAAATAATAGAGCCCACGAAATGGGAAATACTTAAATACTAAAATAATGTGTTAATGATCTATAAAATGAATAATCATCCATCCACCCCAATGGATTGCTGAAGATGTTAAATTCCTAAAGTGTGAGTCTCCAAAAGTTGTAATTGCCTTTGCCTTTCACAGCAATTGTGTTGCGCGGCACTCGAGTGGCGGTGGTCGATTGCAGGGCAAGTAAGCGTTTATCAAAATGAGATCATTTATCCTTTTTGCAACAATTCCAACATTCGTTATTGGATAAAATGTTTGTGTCACCTCTCTGTGTCACTGCCAAGAACCTTTAGTGATGTCTATTGGTGAAAAGTATTGTGCTTCATCTCGTCATCGAATGAGGGAAATGAAAGAAACCCCCACATTTTATTATGTGAGCTCTGTTGCACTAGAGACCCTCGTTAATGAATATCTTCAGAGCGAAACAAACAAAACCCAACCAACAATAATATTATTCCAACTTGATAATGAAAGGAATTATCGAATTCATATTTAAACCTACTGTAGTTTCCGTATGAATTCTGCTAATTGGATTTACATTCTTTCCCAAATTTTAATGGAAAAATTGTCAGTTTGTGTTCTCTGCGAGATGGAAATATATTCAGACAAGCCGTATCCTGTACGCTTCAAGTTCAAGATTTGGGGTGGATGGTTGATTATTCATTTTTTAGATCATTACCACTTTACTTTAGTATTTAGTATTTTTTGTTTCTTAGGCTCTATTGATATGTGCCCTTTTTTCATGACGATAATTTTGCATTGGTTATTATGAATCGCGGCTGGTTGAGACTAGGTGACCCGGGGAAGGGGGGGTACTCGTGGGACCCGCGGGACTCGGGAAACTCGGAGATTTCGGGTACCCGGCGTACTTGGAAGACCAGGAGAATTTGGGGGACACCTTTGGACCCTTCTGAGGCCCTTTGGGACACCCTTGAAACCATTTGGGATCCTTTTGAGAAACTCACGAGGCCACTCTGAATTATGGGACCATTGCTTCCCCCTCCTCACTCTGTAAAACCTAAACACAGAAAAATGTAAGTGTGAGAAATGTTTGAGTAGAACAATTAGCTATTACAGTCCACGGATTACTGGAAAAGTGGGAAGAAGCCGCGTCGAGGCTAGTCGAGGTGCGACGAAATCTGTCGGAAAACGTTGAGGCGAGTCGAGTTGGGTGCATCGAATCGTGACCGGCCGAAATGATTCGAGACGCGTCGAGATGAGCTGAGACGAGGGGACTCGGAGGACCCGGGGAGCTCGAGGCATCCGGGGAAGTTGGGTCACCCTCCGGGACTCCTTGGTTCGTTTGAAACCCGAGGGACCTCTGTGTACTCCCCATCATAACCCCCTTAACAATAAGTGTGATGTCAATAATCTGAGCAGTTTTTCCGCCCATGATTAATCGGCCCTTTCTTTTCTCTTTACGATTCACAATCTTGTCATCTGAAATATTGCTTATGTATTTGTGCGAGCGTCCCTGTTTGTGATTTTGTGAATACCAGTTTTTCTGTCCGTGCTCTTTCGCGCGTGGGCGAACCATATGTAATATCTGATATTGACCAAACCCGCGTACCTATAAACCTTGTGGTGCGTTGTGGTTGGAGTTGCTCTGCTCCGTGAAGCCGTAAACCTTGTACCAATTTCGACGATACTAGATGTACGCACTGGCGTGCATACATATTACTCATGATGTTCTAGTTGATTGAAAGCGTAAATCCGTTTAGTCTAAACGTTTCTCTTGTGCGCAGCATCGTGCGCCTGACACGACTGAAATTTTCAAAATATTCTAACTTTGACAACGTTGTTTTTCTCGCTCGCCTAGGCGAGCGAGCCTTCTGGTATCCATGATCGTCGAGCCTTATGGGGGAGCCCGTTATGACTCACGTTGAGGCTCCGGTGGAAAAGAGGCTTGAATCAAATCAAATCAAATCATGTTTAAGAGTGACGCATTAAATCTGATTTTATGGGGCTGCATTTGGAAATGAATGCAAATATTGGATTATTTTGTTTCAATGCAATGTGGTACTAAGTATACATGGGAACAATTTATCGGTCAAACTGAGGTCTCTGTTATATTGATGCGGAAACATGTTGATCACAGTTTCATTTTGCTGGCTCATCTACAATGCCTTCAAATAGTTCGAACTTAAAAAGGTATCGTCGTTAAAAAAAAAATCACTAAAAAATTAAAGAGTTGGGCTTGTAAAATTTGAAACCATAAATTCCTATTTGTTTTGATAAATACAGTACTTGTGATTTCTTTTGAGGCTTCTAAATAAATATTAGAATATATATTTCTTTAATGTTGAAAGTAGTAACATGTGTATCCAAACCCCGACAGATGTGAATGAATCTAAAGTTTCCGTTCGTTTCCTTCGAGAAGAATCATCGTGTGAAGGTTGCGAGCTTTGATTCATGCTATGACCGATGAAATTGTTCTGCTGTACCGCGAATATCAAGGATTGTTGCCTCCACGAACAGTTGGTGCAGGGCCAGTAACCTCGGCAGAACCTCAACTATAACATACAACGTGTTTAAGTGTCGGAAAACACCTGACCTCAAATCTAATCCTAAAACTTTGAGTTTTTCATGTGCTACTCATCTATAGAAGTGCGTTTGAGCGAGCCTCCCGACCACCAAGAGCAGTGGGTCCTCGCTCTGTCTCAATTGAATTTGCACTTGGGGTGGATGGATGGTTATTCAGTTTATAGATCATTAACACTTTAGTTTAGTATCTACGTTAAACCTACTCTGAATCTACGTTGAACCTACTCTGAATCTGCGTTGAGCGTACTCTGAATCTGCGTTGAACCGACACATAATCAACGCTGCACCTACTTTGCCTTTCTTCAATTGCCCCTAAGAGGGAGTCTGCATTAACTTTGCGTTGGGACTCCGGTGGAAAACAGAAGAAACCATTACTACTGCTACTTAATTGGTACTGTTTCACGGCTACGAAGCCATCCTTCACTCCCATAAACAACCGGTCTAGGCTGTGTCAATACTTTGAACCCATCATTACATGCTTGTGAAATCCACCCTCTTTCCAGATGGTGCATGTTCCTTCACCCTCACGGGCAGCTAGTGCCGCTAACTCTCATGTCTAATTTTGCTGCCCACGAAGAAGGTTACAAGATAGCTAATCGCAACCTTGTCTACAACTCCCGTAACTTCCTCAAAACGTCAACTGAGGACATGACCAGTGCCTGAATAGCTTCTTCTGCTCAGTGCTCACAGTTGAGGGCCCCGGCTACGAACGAGATACTGTTTACGCTGGGGAAGTCAACCTCAATGACAATGAGTTCCCACGAGAGGAAGTTGTCAAACAACTTGAGAGACTGGACATTTACAAATCAATCGGTCTCAATGGACCTCACCCAAGAGCCCTCAAGAAAAATCGAGAACAATGGGTGGATTCCCTAACCCACATTTCAATTTATCGATGACGAGTGGCAAGGTCCCCGAAGACTGGATAGTTGCCAATGTCACGGCAATCTTCAACAAAGGTAACTGACAATCGCCCAGCAGCTATCGGCCGATCAGCTTGACGTCAGTCGTGTGCAAAACCATCGAGCGATTGATACAAAATCATCTCGTCGATCATCTGAAAGACAACGGACTCATTCACGACACTGAACACGGCTTCCGCCGTAAGAAGAGTTGTCTGAAGAATCTGCTGGACTTTTTCAATGAGGTGATCAACGTGTCCGACCGCCGCAAGGCAGTGGATGTCATCTCCCTAGACTTCCAAAAAGCCTTCAACAAGGTGGCGCACATGAGATTGTTACACAAAGTCTCTGAGTTCGGCATCGGTGGCAACGTACTTCGCTGGCTGCGCACCTGGCTAACAGAACGCAAGCAAAGAGTCAGAATCAGCCAGGCTGTGTCCGAGTGGGCCCTTGTTACCTCTGGGGTGACCCAAGGCAGTGTCCTGGGTCCTATCCTCTTCCTCATCTATGAAAACAACATGGAGGCGGGGCTCCTGTCCAAGGTTTTAAAATTTGACAACGACACGTAGCTCTGCCATGCAGCATCGAGGGAGGGAGATGGAGTTGAGATTCAACAAGATCTCGAAAAACTCGTCCAATGGTCGGAAACGCGGCAGATGCCCTTCGATGTTGCAAAATGTACAGTTATGCGCATGTCCTGTCGCAATGCCAACTTCAACCACACGATGCATCTGTTGACCAACAGAGAGACTTTTACGTCCAAATCTCGAAAGTTTGAAGAAAGTTACAAGATAGATACAAGAAAGCTAGGTCGAAGAACGTTACAAGATAGCTATGTCGAAGAAAGTTACACGATAGCTATGTCGAAGAAAGTTACAAGATAGCTAGGTCGAAGAAAATTACAAGGTAGCTAATCGTGACCTTGGCTACATTTCCCGTAACTTCCTCTGCAAAATTAAGAACATTGTATTGCCGTTGTACAAGTTCCTCGTCCGTCCCCACTTCGAGCTTGCAGTCTAATTCTGGTCTCCACACATGAGGGGGGACATAACCGAACTGGAAAGAATCCAACATCGAGCTACTATGATTATCCCACAGCTACGCCACCACAGCTACGAGGATAGGCTCAAAGAGCTTGGCCTCGTCACCCTCGAGCAGCGAAGGCTGAGGGGCCAGCTCATTGAAACCTTCAAATACATGAAGGGATTCAACAACGTGAGCCCTGCCGGCCTCTTCGAAAGGGACCCGAAACAACGGGGCAAGACTTGTGAAAAAACGTTTAGCTCAACGCTTCTCCCCGATCGCAATCTCACGGCTTGGAACGACTTACCAGCTGCGGTAGTTGCTCCGAATCCGTGAATGCGTTCATAAAACGGCCTCGACAAGCACTGGGCTCCTTGACTCGGTTAACCTGAAACGACACAACTTTTCCAGGAGCTGTCGAGATTATAATTTTAGGGATATAGGGAAGAACCATGACACAACTCTCTCCACAATTCAAGATATTACTACTAATTAATCCATTATTAGTAACAATAATAACATGTCGATGGTACTAGTAGTTGTTAAATATTATCTATAAGTTCATTATCAGTAACAATATAATGATTGCTATTGCTGAATAACTCAAGCGACTGAAAAACTCCATATCGGAACGGAACGCTTTTACTATTGACATTACAAGTACAGGCAGACTGATTTTACTGCATTGCAAGAGCAGACAGACTGATAATATCTCGGGAACGATCATTCTAGGAAATCACCGAGTGAGAGGTGTTACGGAGACTTTCATCCACCCCTAAACCCACGCCAGGGCCACCGGTACTGGGTGGGAGCCTTTAACAGTACTCGCATTCACCCATCCCGCTAGCCTACGAGGCCGTCTGCTGTCCTAACGGAACAAGCAGATGCAGGGACTATGGTATCCTGAAAATCGACACCGCTTGAGAGGAGGGCTTGCTCAACGCGATGCGGCGATGAAGACTTGGAAGGATACCACACGTATATACTCTTTATTCTTATTATTCTTATGTGGTACGGTGCCAGCATTCACCATCACACTCCATGATATACGAAAATCGAACCCGCTCCTGCCCAACTCTGTGAAATGGCCTAGATTCAACGGTATCATCCATTGCTGAAGGCAACGAATATCTTCCTACTGATGAATCTTGCCGACACGATGGCATTCACTTTTTACTTTTCTATACTCCCTGTGGGAGAGGAAAGAAAGAAAAAAAATAGAGAGAGATAGCTCAATTGCGAGCTAATGAGGGTGAAGTCTGCCAGCGACTCACCCCACACCCCATGATATTCGAAAATCGAACCCGTACCAGGACGAGAGCTTTGCTCAACTCTACGGTACAACGTAGATTCGACAGATACCATCTATTGTTGAGGCAATGAGTATTTTCCTATGAAGAGACCTTGCCGATCCAATGGTATTTTTTCTTTCACTTTTTCACCTTCCCTGCGGGAGAAAAAAAAAGGAGAAAAATGGGGAAAGATAGATAACATTTTTCGAATCACAGCGGGTGAAGTCTGTGGCGACTCAGCGGCGCTTGCTGAGAAACCGCACCGACGGCTTACCCCCACACCGCATCATATGCGAAAATCAAAACCGCACCATGAGGAGAGCTTGCTCAACTCTACGGTACGACGTATGTTAGGCAATGAGTATCTTCCTACGGAGAGACCTTGCCGACACAATGGTATTTTTATTTCTCCTTTTCTGCCTTCCCTGTCTGTAGAGAAAAAATAGGAGAGAAATGGGGATAAAAAACATCCATCTGTTGAATCAGTGAGTAGCTTCCTATGGAAGGACACTGTCGACACGATGCTACTCTCTTTTTTTTCTATTATTCCTTCTGTGTCAGGAGTGTAGAATAATAAAAAAAACTCGATAATAAATATTAGCGACGTAGTTTCCTTGCAATACCAGCGCTGGTTACATCTCTTGGAGATGTCCCTCTAGCATCTCACTTGAAATATATGAATCCTCTCAGGCACCTCAGTTGAAATATATATAGATCTTAGAGATGTCATTCTGGCATCTCATCCTGAAATATGACAAAATAGTGTACTTAATGCACCTGCCCCTCCAGCATCTCACCTTTAAGTTGACCCTTCTGTACATTTTGAATGGACAAACCGTCTTCTTTCTCTCTTGTAGTACAAATCTGGGAATGACCCTGTTGCAGCATGGTGCAGAGAGATACTCACATACTAACCCATTCCTTACAGATGTCCGAGCTAATTTCAAAATTTAAAACCGGTTGTTTCCCTCTTCTGGACTTAAATCTGCCTCCTAGGAAAGAGTTGCCACGAGCAACTCTTTCCTAGGAGATGTCACTCTAACGTCTCACCTTGAAGTGCGTCAGCCTTTAAGGAACCTGCAATAATAACAATTTTTACCAATTTCTAACAACTCGTGCTGCCTTCCCTTGGCAGCACGCATCTAGCATCTCACCTGAAATATGAAACGTTCTGCGATAACTATTTAGTAAATTCAAAAATATGTAGTATTTTGACTAAACTCAGGAATTGCCATGAGCAACTTTTCTTAGGAGATGTTTTTCTGACATCTCACATGAAATGCTCTTGTAGGACCAATCACACGTGTTCAGAGACGTACTCTACTGAACACTAGGGAGAACCACTCTCAAAAAGCTAGGCGTAGAGCTCTCCTACATTTGCACCTATCAAAATTAAACGGCATTTTTTTTTAATTCCGACCTAGACTCTAGATCAGCAAGGGGCAGGTCTATCCCTAGGAGATGTCACTCGGACGTCTCACCTTGAAGTGCTACAGCCTTGATGGAACCGCTTGCGTACAGAAGACTTAATCTTCTGAGCACATGGGGGAGGACCACTACCCGGGCAACTGGGTGTGCTTCTCTCCTAAATGTGCACATACATGACGAAATTTAATTCCCGTATGCTTCTTTGGAAGTAGACTCAATACCTAGTTGGAGTCCGTCTGACCCAACCTCTGGGGCAAGCCAACAGGCATGCGCTCGGGGAAAAGTATGAGTCCGCTCAGCGTATGGGCGCTCCGTCTCCGCTCGACCGTCTGAGATGCGACCGCCTGGAACCTAAATACTTCTCTTCTCATCTTGTTCGCCCCGTTCCTGAATTGTCATCCTGACACTCGACCCTTTCTTCTCCGGGACTGAAATGCCCCGGGTAGTAGTGGGGTGGTGGTAGTAGGTAGTGGTGACAGAAGTGGTGATCCTTCTCCTGTCTGTTCTTACAACCTTCATTCTTCTGTATGTGTGCGTGGATTTATAAAGCCTCGTTGACTATCCCACACTTTTCTTTCACTTCTTTCAAAGGAAACACTTGACATGAGCACTTGTGCTCGTTTGTTATCCCTACTTTAATCTAATCTAATCTAGTAATAGTTGTACGACATCATCTCGTCTAATACTTTCATTCGCACCAGAGGCAATGTACAAAACCAGGTGGTCCCTCTATCAGCACAAAGAAGAGACATAATCCAATACTCGCGCTTAGGTGGGTTTGGATTCATCCCATTCATTGCCTGCTCGTTCGATTAGCCTAGGGATAAAACTAATTAACCATTGGCTGTTTGGGTGTACGCTGCTATTCCATGCATCGAAACTACTTCCAAAAAAATAAAACAATAGAAGATAGTATGGGGGTCCCATGAGTACTCACCCCCCTCCCCCCCCCTCGACAAAAGTTGCTTGCACTCCTGCATATAGGGATGCATGGAGCAAGTTTTTAGGGTGTCTACGGATTTTTGCATGCCCTTTTTCCCAGGATGCAATTTTTTTTATTCTGTCAATGTAATGGTTAGGAGGTATGTTATTTCTTAGTGTAACCGACTTCATGTCACGGACATTATGGTTGTATGTTGAGACAATTGCTCTTGTCAGGCGTCTATGGGGCGCGAATAGCAATTTTTGGGGATCCCACGAGTACCTCCCCCTCGATAAAAGTTGGTTGCGCTTCTGGATATAGAAGTGCAAGGAACATTTTTTTGTAGGTCAATCTAATGGTCAGAATGTTTGTTATTTCTTAGTATGACCGACTTAATCGCTGTATATCTCGGACTTTGTAGTTAAGACAATTGCTCTTGTGGTTAGGTTAATTACTGTAGGTACAGATCGAGCACCCGGGAAAGGGGGGAAGAGGGTAGGGGAGGAGGAAAAGGGAGGAGAGTCAGGCGTCTAAGTGATGCGAGGAGCAATTTTTGAAAGAGACCACCCGGGAGTTGAGAGTGGGAGGCACGAATATATCTGTGACATTATTCTTGTATGTTTATTTAGTTCTATTCTAGTTCATTGCTTCTGGGGTCTGTAGCCACATAGAGACAATTACTCAAGTGGGTCTCAATGTACTGATGGCAATTAGCGATTTTATCTCTAGATGTGTGGTCGTTACGAGTTTTTGAAAGGAAATGACGGTATTTATTAGGACGGGCTGATAGTATAGGATACATTTTAATAGGGTACTTTTGCTATCGTTATATGAAGTTTCACAGGCCCTCCTATTATTTCAGTGTTTTTTATATTGATCGCACATTTTTGTTATGTCATCGGAATATAATCTTTTATAACGCTTCTATTTCGTTTTCAATGTTTTTTTGTCTTTATTATTGAGGCGCGTACGTGGTATTTTAAAGCAAAATGCTATGTTTATTATGGTATCCCCTTGTACGGATATATTTTCGGACACATTTAGTGATGCGCACTTTCGTTCACGTATTTTCAGATGAATTTTTATGTAGACAATGCAACACGATTTATTTATACATATTTAT